>JAFIRS010001810.1:0-290598 GCA_018342105.1 Gonioctena quinquepunctata | reverse complement strand
ATACTATTTCGTTAATCAAATTGGCATTTTCCCTATTTACCCTGAAACCATTCTCAAATTCTTGCATAAATTTTCCCCGACCGGTATTATACACTAGAGTTTGGGGTATCCCCAAAAACTATAAAAAAGTTAAATCCGGGGGGAACGTCGGGACCGCCCAGATTGGATGTTTGATGAAATTGACGACGATTCGTTGGAAAGGGGCCCCGTGCCAAAAATTTCCACATTCTGCTGCTAATCGTTCAAAATTTGTTCTTCCGTAACATTATCTCTTTTTTTCTATTCGCACCACAATGGTTTTACTGAATTCAGGACCCGTTTCCTTCAATCGTCGATGCAAAACCAATAAAGTAGTAAAATGTTGATGATGTCTGTATATATATATATATATATAAAAATTATAAAATTTAATATATATATATTTTTTGATATATTTTGTTATATTTTTTGGAATTCATTTCATAGATTATATTTCTAAACCCCTATCTAAAAAATAAAAAACCGGCTATGTTATTTCCTTTTCCCTTTTTTCCTTTTTTCCCACCCAGCTCAGTCAGGTCCCCTTTAAACTAGTCCCCCTTTCCCCGAAAGGGGATTCCTCGATCTATTTAAAGGCACTGACGATTCGAAAATAAATCTTTCGGTGGAAAAAAGTGAGGTTAAAAATTGGAAAATAATCCCAGTTTCCGAGAATAACCCATTGTTGGTTTTATTCGAAAAGTTTAAAATACCTCACCTGCTAGTACCTAAAACAAAACAATGATATAAAATTGATTTGGTAATTTGGATTTTTGTGACAATGAAAACTTGAGGAAAGTTCAAACTCATTATCAGTTTTTTTTGCATGTTGATATAATTCAGCAGCGACTCTGGCATTTCCCCTGTTTCCCCAAAAACAAATGCATATCGATTTCTTCAAATGAATAATCCATTTTGAAACGTTTTTCCCCGGGCTGAAATGATGAAGATGACTTGACAAAAAACAAACTTTTTGGGTTACTTAAATTATGTCAAAGAAAACTATTTATCTTTAATGTTTTTCCCCGGGAACAATGGGAAAAAAAAAGGCTACGTTTTTTTTTGGTTTCAAATTTCGTGTTTTTTATACGTTGATAAAATTGGTTTTTGAACCCTCCACAAACTAGAAAAGGCTCTTTTTTAAAAACTAGTTATCCCAAAGGGAAAAAAAATCATTTGTAGATATTAATACACAATCTTTTGTTTTCTTCATCAAAACATGTTGATTGGAAAATTTTTTTCCCCAAAGATAAACCCAAATGGCAAATTCCAACATAAACTTCAAAAAATTGGGGTTTTTCCCGAAAAAATTATTTCAGCCCCTTCTTATCAAAATTGGGTTTTAAATTTTGGGGGTTTTAGATTTGTTCTCGGTTGATCTTGGGAAACAACCTATAAAAGGGGTTAGGGTTAAATATCAGCTAACCCCGGGCACCCGATTCGATAAAAAAAATATGAAGAATAAAAAAAGGAGTTATTCTCCCAACATTAAAAAATATTTCAGGGGGATTTTTTGCGATATTTTTGTAAAAAATTAAAAAACAATTGCCCGGGGAAAATTTTTCTCTACAAAGGGGTATATCTTGGTTTTTTTTTCCTGTCCCAGAAACCCCCTTTTCGCTGGAATGTCAAACTTTTGGGGTTTTATCGAACAAAAAAAGTTTAAAAAACCCTCTTTTTTCCATTCACTTGCCCCAAAAAAATATGAAGGAACATTGCCCCATACCATCGTATCTACGCCACTGGTTTACGAAAATAATTTTTTTTTAACTTTTAAAACGTGGGTAAACCGTGGGGGGAAAAATTTTAACCTCCAGATACAACCTATCAATTAAAACAAAATAAATGGTATTCTTTTTTTTCAACCAAAATATTTTGGGTAAAACCAATATTCAAAATTAAACCAACTATGTTTTAAAATTTTACATAACATTTTTTTTTTGGGTCACATATTGGTGATTCTGTACATTCTCCAAAAAATAGGGTGATTCCAACACCTTGATTAGTGTACCAAGTTTAAAATTTTAAATCTGAATTTTTCGTACCTTCGACACCCTGTATCTTGGGGATTTTTTTTTGGACATACCTTGATGAACTTTTCCTCGAAAGGCTGGGGAATCAGTCCAAATTTTTCTTTTCGCTCACCCGTTAAGTTTTTTGTTTCCCTTTTAAAAAGGGAAATTCCAACGCCTATCCTTTTGGGGGGGGCCCAAAGGTATCTTTTTTGAAGATCTTTCTCCCTCTCTACCCCCTGATTTTTTTTTTAATTCAATATATTTCAAATTTGTCGGGGGCATTGGGTATTTAAAATTCCCCCCCCTTTGGAAAGGGTTTCAAAAATATTTTTTCCCCTTTTTTTCTGGGGGTTTTCCCCGATATGTCCCTATCTGATGAATGACATTTTCAAATTACTCGGAAAAAAAAATCTGGTTTCTCAAATCAGGAGCGTTGCCTTTACCCCTCTCCAATATCTCCAACATAATTTTATTTACGTATTTCAAAGGGAAAAAGTATGTAGTGCACCAATCAAAAAAACTCTAAACCTTGATCTTTTTCTTTATCAAACAATCATCGGATTTTTAAAATTACCCAGCATCTCAAGTTAAATGGAATTAAATTTTTATGAAAGGGTAAATTTTTCCCCTGATATTCCATAAAAAAATCTTGCTTGATTTAAAATATTTTGTTTTTTCATAAACAAACTTTTAAATTTTTTTGGCGATGAACATACCCGTAAAATAAAACATTGATTCGTAAATAAAAAAAATTTTGCTCACATATTTTTTAAACTTGTCTCAAAAAATTCAACATCTATTCAGATCCTTTCTTGAGTTGTAATCTTTTTGGTTTTTGGAAAGGATTTTTTCTTAAAAAAAAAAAAAAAGGCGTGGGGGTTGGTCATCTTTGTGGGGGCACTTAAAAGTAATTTTTTGTATCCCCCTTTTTGTTTTTCATTTATTCATCCTTCAAGGAATTTTTTAACCCCGTCAAGGGGGAAAAAAAAATGATGACTTGAATAATTTTTTTTCATAAAAAGAGATTAAAAAGTTATTTTTTTAAAATTTTTTTGGAAAAAAGGGGCACAACTAAAAGTGCAAAGACGCAAAGTCGATACATTTTACTATATTCAGTTTTAAAAACCTAAAAATTCAAAATATGGTAGGTTTCCTCACTTGGGGGAAAAGGGGTTTTTTCTTATCTAGTTTAAAAAATGTTAAATGTTCTTCTAAAGACTTTTTGGAAAAAAATTCCCCCAGAAGGGGGAAAATGGTGGTTTGTCAGGTTCGGGGAAACCCCCGGCTGGGGGGAATTCTATGACCTCTCATGTTCAAAATTTCTTTGCTATATATATTGGGGTGTTCCGTTCCCCTTCCCCCAAAGGCCGGTTAAAAAAGGGATTTCGTTACAACTTTCAATAAAAGATTTTCACTCAAACAAACAGAGATAAATTTTTCTTAATTCCCAAAAAAAAAAAAACCGGAATTTTGAAAAAAAAAATTTTTTTTTTTAACATCAACCCCTATCATCCAAAAAAGGGAAATTGGGGGGTGGGGCTCGGGGGTTGGGTAAAAACAAAAAAAAAATAAACAAAAAATTTTTTGACATAAGACAAATCTTTGGGCCCTTTTAAAATTTTTCATTTCCCCGATTTGGTGGTAAAAATCAAATAATTTTTTTTTTTAACCCAAAACCCCTTTGAAAAACCCCCCTTTTTTCCCGGGGGGGGGGGGGGGGTAAAAATTTTACCATGGGGGCGGGGCGGGACCTTTTTTTTTTTTTCACAGAATAAGCCGATTAATTTCTTCTAAATCTTCATCAACCCCCCTGCACAGGCTTAAAAACCCCCTGCCCACGCTGGAGGCCACCAACCCCCGGCTTCATATAAGTGTGGTTCATCCAAAGGGTTTAAAAGACACCCCCCCTTAACTTTTTCCATCAGGCGGTTTTTTTGGGTCTTTTTTTTTTTTTTTTTTAAACAGGGGATCATTCGGTTTGAACCTTCTTGCCCGTTTAAGTTTTTTTGCGTTTCCCCCCGGGTTTTAATTGTGCCTAACCATGCCCCCTTTCCCCATTTTAACCTAATTTAAATAACGAAAAAAAAAAATAAATTAAAACCCCCAGGGGGTTTTTAAAAAACAATTTTGAGTTATGTGAGACTTTTTAAAAAAAAAAACTATAGTAGTAAAAAAACCCCCTTTTCCCCGGGGTTTTTTTGGTCCCCCAAAAAATTGGGGAAAAAATGCCCCCGGGAAAAAAAAATTGGTCGTCAAAAAAAACTTTCCCCCGATTTAAATTACTGAGGGGTTTGAAACCCCTTTTTTGGGAAACAACCCGGCTGTGCTATTTTTTTGGGGAATTTTCCCCGTTTCCCGCCCCCGTTATCCCCCCCCCCCCCCCTAATGGAAAAGTTTTCTCAAATGTATTTTTTTTTTTTTTTAAAGAATTTTTTGGTTAATGATAAAAAAGAGATGCATTCCGGGGGGTATGAAATTAAAAAAAAAAAGGGTTTCGAATGAATGTGGGGCAGCGGGGGGGGGGCCCCGGTTTTGGGCCCCTTAAAAATTCGACCAAAGAAATTGGGGGGTTTAGTACGGGATGGGGAAACCCCTGCCGGGGGGTGCGGGGAAAATCCCGTAACCCTGGGCGGGTAGCATTTCCCGCTAATTTATAATGACCCGAATAGGGCGATAGATTTTTACCGTTCTTCGGGGGGACTTTGGGGGAGGGGGGGAAAGTTAAATTTGGGCCCCGGGTTAAAGCCCTCCCTCAAATAACTTGGGGAGTCAGCAAAATTTGGGGGGGGGGGGTTGATCCCGGGGGGGGGTTTTTTTACCCGGGTCCAAAATAGGGACGTTAATAAAAACAAAAAAAAAAAACGGTTTTTAAATTCCAAATGAATCAACATTTTTTGAAAATCTCTAAAAATGACACGGCGATTATTCCCAAAAAATTTGGAATGTTCTTTTGTCCAAATGCTGGAAAAATATAATAAGGAGGGCGTCAATTATTGGAAAAAATAAAAAAAAAGGGCATAAATAAAAAAAAAAAGTCAAACGGCACTAAACAAACACATATATAAAAAAAAAACCCCCCAATTTCAAAAAAAGAAAATTTTTAAAAAAAAAAAAGGGGTTAAAAAAAAAGGGAGATGTTTACAAAAAAAAAAAAAAACGCAATGAACGAAGAGGATTTTAAAAAAAAATTTTTACCCCCTTTTTTTGGGGTTCACCTAAGCAATAATAACAAATAAAAAAAATCCTCTTCAAAACCCAAAAATTAAAAAAAAAAAACTCCCCCCCCCTAACTTTTCCCCCCCCAACAATCCCGATTGTAAACTCCCCCAAATACCTATAAAGAAAAACGTAAATCCCCCAAAAAACTTCCCCTTTTTCCCCAGATGAAAGAAACCTTTTTAAACATCCTCGTTTCCAAAATAAAAAAGGGAAGCTGGTGTCCCCTTTCGTATTTTTTTTGGCTAAAACCCTTTTTTCCCTGGAAATTTTTTCCCCAATATTCACCTGTTGGTTATTAATTCCAAAAAAATTTTAACATTCTTTCCAAAATAATTTTCCCCTAAAAATTTATTTTATTATCAAAGGGGGCTTTTTTTTTTACAAAAAATCAATAACCTAAAATTTCCCCCCAAAAGGTTAATAATATATATTAAAATTATATATATATATATATTTATACCCAAAACCCAGGCATTCTCGCAGTAATTCCACCCCCGTTAACCCTTTGGGGAAAAGGGTGGGACAAAAGTCGCTTCATCCCCCGGGCTAAGGAAAACAGGGCTTTAAACCCACAACCGCTCTAAAGAGGCCCCCAAAGGAACCGAAGGCGTCATTTCCCTATTCCACTTCTATTCCGTTAGTTGTCCATATAATTTCATATCATTTTTGTAAAACAAAATTTTTTAAAAAAAAAGTTTTTTTAAAAAAAAACCTTTTTTAATTTAATATCCCCCTATAACAAATTGGGCCCCGTCTTGCGGATTTTTAAAAACCCCCCCCTTTCCCCAAAACCTTAAAACCGGTGGAGGTTCCAAACCCGGAAAAAACCCCCAAAAAAGACGGGAAAACGGGCTCTGGGCTTTGAAAACCAAAAAACAGGGGTCATCCCAAAGTAGCAACGCTCTCCCCCTTTTATCTTCCGCCCCCAAAAAAGAAGAACGGGAAAGAACAAAAAATTGAAATTTAAAAGAACAAAAAAAATGAAAGGGAAAAAAAAATCCCCCAGCACTCCGGGGGCTTCCCCGGGGATTGGGAACACCAAAGGGGAACCCCCCGGCAGAAACTTCAAAAAAACTCACCTGTAAATCTTTTAAGTGACATCGATCATCTATTTTTTAAAATTTTTCCCAAATTTCCCTTTGAAATATTTAAATTCTTTTTTTAATTTCAATCTCCCGAAAAAATTTTTTTTTAATAGCAAATTGCCCAATTTTACCCCGGCCCCTATTTTGACAATTTCCCCTTTTGAAAGACCCATTAAAATGTCTGTTTCCGACGATGGCGAACATCTAATGCTGATGTGGAAAATGCCCCGAACGACCTACAAATTATCTGAAATTTTTTCTATCGTCCCCGGTGGAGATCAATCTCTTTAAATTTTTTCAAATCCGCGACCCCCCCAAAAATGGCGTCGGTCAAAAAATTTTTGTTAACGATTCACTTAAAAAAAAATTGAAACAAAAGCGCCCAATTGAAAACTCTCGAAATCCAAACATGGCAAAAAAAAAACTCTACAATCTCATTTGGAATTCAAAAATCCCCTCTTTTAACCCCAAGATTTAAAGTTGAAAAATCCGGAGAGATTTGTTTTTTTTTGGGTTTTAAACTCATCATAAAAAAATTTATCTTGCCCAAAATCTCTAATTAAATGGAAAACTGCTAAATAAAATTTAATTGAATCTATGGTTTTAAAACCCCCTTTTAACGGTTTAAACCCCAAATTAGGTCAGATAATTTTTAAACCCCCGTTAACATGTAAACATAATTAGAAAAAAAAGGGGAAACTTCAATTATCATAGAAATAAAAAAACCAATCAATCAAATCGTCCTTCAACATCATTTCAACCAAGAAAAAATGGTAATATGAATCAAAAACATGACGAGACATGATAATTTAAAACCAAAATACAAACTTTTCATCATTTCTGTCAAAATCCAAAAATTCCCAATTTTACCAAAAAAAAAACCAAACTTAACAGTCCTAATTCAAATTTTCCGGATTAAAATTTCCCAAACCCGTTCCCAAACTCTCAATCAATCAACTTAAACTCACAGAAAAAGTAAATTTCCCAAAGGGAATTCTTTCAAAAAATAAATTTTCCAAACCCCCCGTTAATAAATTCTCAAACCCAATAAGACCCTCTGTAATTAAAGTCGATTATCCATCTCTCTTAAAAAAACTCATTTTTAAGGGATTACAATGAACCTAATATCAGAAAAAGGGCTTTTATTTCAAACGCCCCCTCAGTTTCTGAACAAGGTAACTATCATCTTATGATTGCAATTCATACAACATTATGACCTTTCAAAACATATAATATTACTTTTTAAATCCTGACACATGGGTTTTTTTTATTCACGCCTGCTTAACAGTCCCCTTTTGTCTGAACGAGGAAATAAAAAACCTTTCAAAAAAATTTCTGAAAAAAAAAACCAAAAAATAAATTTTCCCAATCAAAGACCCCCCCCCAAAAATTCTTTCAAAACTCTCTTAATTATTTTTGAAAACCTAATAATTTATATTATATTTGGATAGTGGGAAAAATTAAAATTCTTAAGATCGGGGGAATTTCTTTTTTTTAAAACAAACTTTTTGAAATTCCCTTTATATCGTTCCCCCTTACCTATTGGGGGTTTCAATAAAAAAATTGATACAAGAATCTGTCATGTTTCCCCTTTAATGATACAGACCTACATAAAATTTACATTCACATTTAGATATCAATTCGACGGACTTCTAGGTTCAGATTTTCTCGAACACTACATGGCGTAGTTGATATCAAAAATAAAAATTAATAATAATTTTAAAAGAACTTCCTCTTTTCAAAATTAACAAAATATATTTAAATTGAGCCCAAAATTTCCTGAAGAAATTAGAGATGTTTCAAGGTCAAAAACAACCATACAAAGCAAAATTGTTTGAAAATGAGGCTATACTTTTAGCCCACGAAAAGGAAAACCAATCAAAATCGATTCGAAAGAAAAATTTTAAAATACACTGAAATTTGAAACATTTTTCCTGAACAAAAAAACACAAGTCTACTTCAAACCAAAATCAAACATTTTCCGAAAAGGTAAACTCAAAGGAAAAAATAAAATTCAAATTCTTTTTGCACCTGAAGAATGTGAATTTCTAAAAATAAAAATTTTAGAAATAAGATCTAATAAAAAATATATTCCAAAATAGTTGACAAACGAAAAAATAATAAAATCAATTCAAACTCTTGAAAATATTCAAACAAATAATAAAAAATGAATATCAGAATCACGAAACTAAAATTGCTTTCACACCAGATTCCAGAAAAGAAACCATAAAACAAGAATTTTGATAAATCCAAAACAATGTTTTGAATCAATCAGGTAGACCACCGAAATACATATTTTTTATCACAAATCAGGTAGACCACCCGATATAAAACTTTCGGACATACATCAGGTAGACCTCCTGAAAGAAAATCATTGGTCACATTTCAGGCAGACCCTGAATTAATAGTTATTCATAACCAGCAAATATAAGAAAAATGTATATTTTCAAAGACTACAAAATGCTAACTTAAAATTCAATCTGATAAATGCGAATTTTACGAAAAGAAGTCCTTATCTTGAACTTAATAACAAAAGACGAGTAAACCAAACCCAGAAAAAAATTGAATGTATTCAAAATTTTCCACTACCAACTAGTCCCAAAGAAATAAAATCATTTCTAGGATTGACGGGATACTATAGAAGATTTATACCTAATTTCAAAAATTTCCAAACCCTTAACACGATTATTACAAAAGATATACCTTTCCAATTCACCACAACATGTGTCGATGCTTTGAAACATTGAAAAACTTTTAGTTCAAAGTCCTATTCTGATTTATCCCAATTTTAATGCCCATTTATTCTTACGTGTGACGCAAGTAATTTTGCTATTGGATCCATTCTTTCTCAAGGACCTTTGGCAAAGATCTTCCTATTGCTTATGCATCCAGAACCCTATGTCCCAGAAACTAAATACTCAACAATTGAACGTGAATTACTAGCTATAGTATGGGCAGTAAAGCTTCAGACCTTATTTATTTGGTAGAAAATTCATCTTGATCACTGACCACAGACCTTTAACTTGGTTATTTTCCATAAAAGATCCTGGTAGCCGATTAGCTCGATGGCGGCTAAAACTCGAAGAATAGTCCTATGAAATAATTTATAAACCTGGCAAAATCAATAAAAATGCAGACGCCTTATCTCGCATCAAAATTAATCACTTCAAAGAATGCGCTAAGTTCCATTCTAAAATTTTAATGACAAATGAAGAAAATGAAGAATTATCCGATACTGAAACAGAAATAGCCCTGAAACCATCTTAGAAGAATTAACAAATTTTTCAAGACTTTTTAAAGAAAAATCATTAATTGAGTATTCCAAATTTTCATTTATAAATGAACAACTTTTGGACAAAAGCCATAAAAATATAATAATATTCCCACAGAGAAACAAAACGACAGACATACATGAAACCATTTTTGAAGATATTTTTGAAGACGAACCAGATTTTCGTTATAATAAAATAAATGTTTTAACTAGCAAAACGATCAAAATAGGAAATACTTTATAATCCCTATACCATACGACCCTAATAATGCCATAGAATATATGTTCAGCTCTCTATATAGAGATCAACATGTTTTCGAACCAACACAAAATTATTATGTCGAAAATAATTCAGATCTTCCCATTCAAGAAATGCTCTCATACATTCTTGCAGACAAGGATGAAATTAAATTCAAATTTGTCAGAACGTAGTTCAAACCCCAGACCAAGATCAAATTCCTTTGATATTAGATCAATATCACAATGGTAAAGCAAATTTACACCGTGGTATTAATGAAACTTTACGAAGAATTAGAGAAAAATATAACTGGACTGGTATTACTAAAGACGTAGAAAAATACATAAAAGAATGTGAAACATGTCATAAAACTAAAATCTGTAGACAAAATTTGAGTAACCCTTTAGTCATTACTGAAACTCCGAAAACCCCTTTCGAAAGAATTAACATCGATCTTTTAGAAATCCCAACAAAAAATTATGCCTTGACTATTAGAGACGAACTTACAAAGTTTACACAAGCTATCAATGGAAGATAAAACCGCTAAATCAGTAGTCAATACTCTTTTATTATATTTCCAACATTATGGTACCCGTTACGAATACATTGTGACAGTGGAAAAAGAATTCAATAACCATACCATGAAAGACCTATGTACTCTATATGACATCAAATTAACTTTTCAAGCATAAATCATCCCCAGAGTAATGGAAGCTAGAAAGATTCCATGCTACACTAATGGAAATGATTAGATCTCAACAAATAGAAATCCCGATGAACATCCTTTAAATGTACTCCCATGCTGTTATATGTTATAACATCACGAAAAATAAGACACACGGATTTACCCCTTATGAGTTGATCTTCGGACACACCTCTACACGACCCCAGAAATCTTATATAATCAAAAAGATTTAATCACTAAATACGTTCGAGATTTAAATAACAGAATCTCGTATTATTATGAAATTGCGCGAGCGAAAACCAACCGAAGTAAAGAAAAAGCCAAAATAAGATATGACAAAGACATAAAACATGAACCCCCAGACTATAAAGTTGGAGACAAAGTATACGTTGAAGAGTCTCAAATAGGAAACAAATTACAAAATAAATTTAATGAGTCCTTATAAAATTTTGGAACTCTTCCAAAATTCTGCCCTTCTTGAAAATCTTGAAACAAATCAACACTCTAAAATTAATTTTGATAGAATGAAATCTTATTTCGAAAATTCATTTCAGATCGAAATGTTATTCATCGCGGCTTTGATATCACTTGCGACAGCAGCGTTAAGCCAGTTTGCAGTTATCCCGATCAACAACACTATTGGAGTGTACTATCATGAACGATCCTATTTGAAGCTATAAACGATAAGTGGACGTTGTTAGCCTTTAAAGATACGTCCCTAATCAGTAGTGCATTAGAACGTAATCATAAGATACTTAATAATCTAATGATATTTTTTAGAAACAGATAATCCAAGAATGAACTATTTTTATACAGAAGTTAAAACACATATCAGCCTGCTAACGCAAATTGCTGATTCTTTAAATCTAAAATTAGAAGAAATATACGTTGATACGAAATCAAAAATATAAAAGGATTAAAGAGGATTAATCAACGGTATTGGTACCTTTTGGAAAGCCATTACTGGTAATTTGGATAGTAGTGACGGAGAATATTTTAATGAATGCATTAATAAAATAACCAGAGACGAATATCAATTGGAAAATCTTTTGAAAACCAAATTTCAGTTACCACTTCAGTAATTAGAAGTTTTAATTCTACTATACAAAAATTACAAATAGATGAAGAGACATTTAACAAGGATATTAAAGAGATTGAAAATCAATTTTTCAGATTTCAGATGATATGGCAATCATTGAAGAGAAACTTAGAGCTTTAGAGATTTGTGAAACTCTCATGGAAAGTTATTTATACATTGAATCCTATTTGAATGATATTTTGAATTCAATCACTTTCTAAGACTTAAAATACTTCATACATCAATTATTACCCTAGAGATTTGGAATATACTCTTCAAGACATTACCCAATCATTAAAAGAATAATTTACCACTTCTACAAAAACCTCGTCTATTGCTCAATATCTAGATTTAATTGAACTTGAAGCTTTTCAAACAGAAAACAGAGTTATTTTTGTTCTGAAAATTCCTCTAGTGAAACCTGAATTTTACACATCCTTTCAATTATATCCAATCCCCATCCTTGATAACAGGACCGGACTTTCACATATTTTACCAACCAATTCAAAATATATTGGAGAGATGATGATTCTATGTTATATTTTATATTGCAAAATTTAGATGATTGTAAACCTTTAGGAATCAATATGAGAATTTGTTCTGATATTTTACCTTACCCTATAGACAAAGATGCTATATGTGAGGCTCAACTCTTCAGACATTCTATTGAATTACCAAGAACCTGTCAAATGTCTTTACTTTTTGCTAAAGATTATAATGTGTTCAATTTAGACACAAATATTTGGTTAATAACTTTATCAGATCCTTTACCTTTAACAATTACCTGTTCAAACATTGAACCTTTTACTAAAATTATTCAATTGAATTCAATTTTGAAACTTCAAACACAATATGCCAATTTTGAAACCATTAAAATTGAGTAAATTAAATGTTGATTATTTGAATATATCTTAACATAAATTAAATCAATATAATCTGATGATATTGACAAATATTATTTATGATTCTTTTATCACGAAATATATATCCTGGTTTACATATTTTATAATTGTATTGATAATATGTTTGATAATTTTATATATTTTTGTAAATGCAAAAACGTTATCCCATGAAAATTGGAATTTTGTCACCAAGAGGAGATGATCAACCCCAAGACCTCCAGGCCAACGTCAACCCTTCAGAACCCTTTCTAGGTTTTTATCTTCATGAAGAATACCTAGTATCTACATCGGCGAAGACGTCGAGGAAGAAGAAAGAATAATCTTGAAGGCTTTCCGCCCAAGCAAAACTTCAGTCTAAAAGTTGCTGCATCCAATAGCATCAACTTTTCAAAAGATGGGACTGTTATATCCAAAATCCAGGCATTCTACGCAGTAATTCCACAACGCAGTTGCAACATTGTTGCAAGAGCAAATAGGACAAAGCCAAGTCAGCATTCATCCACCTGGGCTCCAGAAGCCGTAAACAAGGCGCAGTTCTGAGTCAGCACCACCGCATCTATAAGAGGACCCCAAGAACCGAAGAGCGTCACTTCTATTCGGCACTTCTATTCCGTTAGTTGTCACATATAATTTCATATCATTTTTGTAAAACAAGTATAAAATAAAGTTTATTTTTAAAAAACCATTTAAGTGAATATCACTATAACATATATATATATATATATATATATATATATATATATATATATATATATATATATTTATCTGAAAATCCGTACAGTTATATAAGCGGTACAGTTATATAAGCAACCATTTCGGATTTCATCACATTACAATGCAATATGGCGGACTTCCGGTTTTTCTGAAAATGCCAGAAACTTTGTTTCTTCAAATAGAACACCCTGTATATTTTTACATATTCAAGTTCAACAGGTCAAAACAAGTCCGTACCATATGTCAAATGTCATTTTTTTGAAACAATTGAAATTAAAAATGTTTTTTTATTTTACCTTGTGGAAAAATGAGATTTGGTCAAGGCTATTCACAGAGTGCGTTCCACTAAGCACTCACAACGATCACGCTCACGACCACGGTTTTCGCCCTTGGAATGGATTTTGGAGCGTTTTGAGCTTTCATTTAAATAATACAAATGGCGCGTCTAAAAAAAACAAAACAAAAGGTTGATGAAGTTATGTTACAATTTGTAAGTGGTATCATTAAGTTTTATTAATTATTGGTTAACTAGATTTATTAAAAAAAAATACATATATACTTTAATTTTAGAGGAGTATTTAACTAATTTATGTTCGTATATAATAAAAATGCCTTTTACGGCGACAGTCGGAAATTTGTTGGTGCGTCGAAATAATGCTTCACAAAGTACTAGTTCGTCCAGCTCAGACGAAGAATGGAATACAATTTTACAAAAATATAATCGTGAAAAACGAAAACTTAGACCACGTATTATTGATTACGATAATGTAATTACTCGTTATTCAGATGAAGAATTTGAAAGTAATTTCAGGTAAATTATTTTTTGTCGCTCAATACACTGTAGACTTTGAAAATTTCACTCATATAATTCTTTATTGATCTCTTTAGACTTTCAAGATGTACATTCAATTATTCACATGAGCTGATACAAGAAGATTTAGTTCGACGTGTTCCCGGATGTCCTACAATTCCTTTTCGTCATCAATTGATGATAGCTTTTTGGAAAATGGCCACAACAGATTCTTATTGGTAATTTTTTTTGTAAATTAACTATTTTAGTGTTATGTACCATAATTCACAAGTATAAAATTAAACCCTTTTTTTCATTTTTATCATAGATCAGTCTGTGACAGATTTGACGTAGGACGAGCTACTGCTGTAAGAGCTGTACGTCGAGTGTGTCATGCCTTATTCAAAAAAGCTTTCAGTTTCTCAAAACGCTCACGTCGACCCACCTCTTGAGATGGGTCGTTGTGGGCTCGGCGTGAGCGAAATTAATGACGTTATAAGTGACGTTTTCGCCACGACCATAATGACCGTGGTCCTCATGTGGAACGGCTGAAGGTATATTTTGATCATTGTGAGCGCTTAGTGGAACGCACTCACAATGAGTCGCGCATAACAGAGAAACATAATTTTTTCTGATTTTTTTTTTGTGTGTCATTTATTGATGAATCAATTCAGTCACATCACATTTTGATCAAAAATTCGTTTTTTTCAAATGAAACCCCTATGGGCCACCTACCTGTCTCTCTAGAACATTCATTAAGGAAAAAATTAACATATCATTTTTGTATTTCGGTGCAGTAACAAATTGTATACATTAAAAAATCTACAACTAGTTCATGAGTTTCCTTGCAGTTCGAATAATTGTTCAACTAAGGGTGGGTATTATAAAACTATTTCGACAGATAACTAGAAGTTAACTTGTGGATGACGTCACATGTTATAGTTAACTTCAAAATGTAGCAGTTAACTTTATCGGGTGGAACGGGTGTCGGTTAAAGTTAACTTTGTAGAAAATGGTGGTTTTCGATCATCGACAATTCTCCTGCTCCTGTCAATATTGCATATGAGTCATATAACTTCAATTTTATTGTTTTGATTTTTCGTTTCCGCAAAATGTTAACAAACGATATCCACGTTATTTTTTAGGAACTTTTAACCGATGATGAAGAAGATGCTGTTAATATTGTTGAAGCCCCTCGGCGACAAAGTATATTTAGGAATCGGTAGACCATTTCACCTTGTGGAACGAAACAGAATTTAAAAACCGATTTCGACCATCAAGAGAGTGTACGCTTGTTAATGGGGCACATTGAATCAAATTTACAAAGACCAACTAATAGGTCAGCATTTCTAGTACCTACCTATTTTAATTATTGTAGAATTATAAATATTTTTATTTTTAGAAATCATCCTCTATCGCCAGTAACACAAGTGTTGATTACACTCAGATTTTATGCAACTGGTAGTTGCTGGAGATTTTGGGGGTATTCAGAAGTCAACTGCTAGCAGTGTTATTAGAAAGGTCACAGGGGAAATTGCATTGTTATCGTCGAATGTTTGAATTAAAAATAAAACTAACAAAAACAGTTTTTTTATTTCATTTAAAACAAACAAGATGGTGTGAAAATGTGTCCTTATCACCTAGATAAACATATAGTCTTTTTCCATACTGTCTCTTCTTTTTTCTTCACAACTCTCTTCGAAAGTTCTTTTTCACTTCTTTTCTTGGCCACACACACAATAGTCAACAGAATATTCACCAGGTAAACCAGAATTTCATTGAATGTCAACAATCACAAGAGATTCGACAAGTTTTAAGTGTACAATGGCTAAAATCATATAAACATTAATGTTTCGAATAGTAAACAATGTGTCATCACCTAGATATACATTTATAGCCACTCTTCTTCCATACTGTATGAATAATTTTCATTATTATGTTGAATAATCTCTCTTTTTTCTCTTCTTAACTCTATTTTCTTTCCTTACAACTCTCTTTGAAGGTTCTCTTTTTCACTTTTATCTTGCCCACAGACGATACAGGACGATTTTGGGAAGGGACTGGATTCTTCTTCAAAAGAGCCCATCGTCTGTCTAAAAACTCGCTCAATCCTAGATTAGTCTGCACCAGAACGTTACGTTAATTTTCTCATGGAAAATGATGAAAACTTATTCCAGTTCAACGGGATCGTTTTGCCAAGAGAAAAATTGTAGGTTACCTTTTTGCCTTCTTCTTCTTTTTATTTAAAAAATGGTACCTTTATAAAACCGACATTTTGAAGCTCAAGTTAACTTGACTGATAAAATTAAAGTTAACTTCAAAACATATTTATAATACCGGCCCTTAGTAAGCTGTGGAAAACAACATTTCTGAATCTTGTCAACTAATTGTGTTTCGCAGTCATCATTCATCTCAACTCTCGAAAATTAGTTAACTTCCGAAAATTAGTTTAGTAGAAATGTAAAATCAAAATTATAGGTTCACAAGAAGTGAACAGGTTGATATGTTATTAATTTACGGAGAATGTCGCCGCTTGTCAGTTGAACGCTGAACGATACCCACACAGAAGACACCCACAAAGAACCTTTTTCAAAAATGTGGAGAGAAGATTCCGAAAAGAACACAACAATGGAGAAGATGATCGTGAGTGAGGAGGCAGAAATGAACGTTTTGCTTATGTTGATTTTGATCCAAACGGTTCGACGCGGGAATTGGAATACCAATGCAATGTAAGTCGAGAAAACGCTAGAAGAATTTTTTTAAAACACCATTATCGTGCTTATAAGTATAACTTACACAATTAGTTGACAAGATTCAGAAATGTTGTTTTCCACAGCTTACTGTGGTTGAACAATTATTCGAACTGCAAGGAAACTCATGAACTAGTTGTAGATTTTTGAATTTATACAATTTGTTACTGCACCGAAATACAAATATGATATGTAATTTTTTTCCTTAATGTATGTTCTAGAGAGACAGGTAGGTGGCCTATAGGGGTTCCATTTGAAAAAAATTAATTTTTGATCAAAATGTGATGTGACTGAATTGATTACCCAGTGACACGAAAAGTAATTTTTCAGAAAAAATTAAGTTTTTCTGTTATTTGCGACTCATTGTGAATAGCTCCGACCAAATCTCATTTATCCACGAGGTAAAATAAAAAAAACTATTTTAATTTCAATTGTTTAAAAAAAATGACATTTGACATGAGGTTTGGACTTGTTTTGACCTGTTGAACTTGAATATGTGAAGAGATACAGGGTGTTCCATTTGAAAAAACAAAGTTACTGGCATTTCCAGAAGAACCGGAAGACCATCAAATTGGATTGTAATGTGTTCAAATCCGAAATGGTTGCTTATATAACTGTACCAAATTTCAGAAAAATCCGTTCACGAATGCAGAAGTTACAGGGGTGGCCCGATATCCTGTGTCACCCGGTATATACAAATTCCAAATAATACCCTCAATATGGCAAAAAAAAAGATTTATTCGAAAATCTTGGGTCTATAGTTTGAAATTTTATTGATTCACCACCTTTATGGATAGCTGAAACTGTTTCCAAAGATCTGGAAATGTATTTGTCTTCATAAATTGAAATTGAGGATTCAGTAAAATTCAGGATCGCATTTCTTTGGATTCAGTTTCTTAATGGACTCAGATATTGAAGTGAGATCTAATTTATATTGAAAAATATTTGAGAGATAGAAGTGCACTTGTTTTCAGTGCCTGGATTGTTTTATGAGTTGAAAACAGTGAAAATAGGAGGAGAATCTATGTGCATAATTTTTGATAATTTTTTCTTTCAAATGATGTACGTTAGAGCAGGGTTTGATACGTTATATATATATATATATATATATATATATATATATATATATATATATATATATAATGGAAGGAATTTAATGGACATAGCCCTCAGAGAAAAGTGCTAACCGTAGACACGTGTTTCGGGCTCTCGGCCCTCATCAGTACGGTGGAGAAGTGCAAGGATGAACAACACTTGGTAGAAAACGACAAATCAACGGAGTCAACAAACAGAAGCCAGCCGCTCATTTGTGATTTCGGTCAGCAGACCCTGAATTCCAGGGCAACAACCAACGTCACCACGGAGGAGCTATAGCTACCTGCGTGACATCCGAGTCCAGGATATAAATATGAAAGAGAGAAATATCGAGGGGACTGTTAAAAACAAAATGGAAGGAATTTAATGGACATAGCCCTCAGAGAAAAGTGCTAACCGTAGAACGTGTTTCGGGCTCTCGGCCCTCATCAGTACGGTGGAGAAGTGCAAGGATGAACAACAAGTGTTAGAAATCAAGTCAATATGTGAAGCTTATAAGTGCATAGAAAAATGTTTGGAAAATCATTCTATTAAAATTTTCTGCATATCCCTGAAAGTGGTGGAAACTGTTCGAATGAATAATAGATTCAGTACGCTCTCAAACAGAAAAAGATTTGGACGCGGAAAGTTCCAATATTCAAATCACAGATAAAATCGAGAAAAGGCGACGGTATGTCTTCCCAACCCCTCAACCCATCTCCGCTTGCTGAATAAATAACAACTCTGGAATTCTTTGAAAGTGCGACACCAAAACCCTTTCTGTTGTTTGGCGTTTACCAAACCTGACGAAATAAAAGAGTGTTTATGCCTGACGAACGGAAAAAGAGCGCAACACCGGCTCTTTGAGAAGAATTTTTCAACCCCTTTTCACTCAGTTAATCTCATGAATAAATTCCTTGATTATTCTTTCGGGCCTTTTTCGTGCTTCTCCACACGGAAAAAAGGATTTGTTAATTCAATCAAATTTATTTGGTCACTCTTATTGGCTTGACCAGACTTGATGAAATCATCCCAAAACACAGGTGTATTCGATTGATGAAATCATTATATTGCTGTGACAAAATGGATTTCTCAATGCAATGCTAACAACTCTTTGATTTGAATATTTGTTCATCTATATAAACAATCTCCAACTCACTCATTGTTTCATCAAAAATATAATATTTATTTGCATCAAACAACGGAAATAGATTAATTCAAATTGAAGACTATCATATTGGTTGAATTATATGCGCTAGATGGCAAATCGTTCGCACAACTGACCCTGACTTAGGTAATGTTACCGAATAGCAAAGCCAACTTATCATTGTTGCAACGTCTGGACTTGAATGTGTGTAGGCTCACATGCTCGGTTGCCATATTTGTCAATTCAGTATATTAACAAAAAACAAAATGATTACTCATTTGAATAAATATTTTTAATGAAGAAATCAGCTTATTTTGTTGAATTGACATTTTATTCAATTCATCAATTCGACATAACCAAGAAATAATTTTAATCATTTCGAGATTTTATTTTGTCGTGCATATACGATACTTTTATTTGTTCGATTCAAATAACTTTTATTTGATTCAACAATTTGTTTTTTTCTGTGCAGTTTTAACGCTAGCGAATAACATTTTCCGAGTATCTAATCACTTAGGTTATCACAAATTTGCAACAAAATAGTCGAAACACGCGAGAAATGGTATAGCGTGTATGTAACATATAAAAATGGAAACAAAAGGAAACTAGGAATCTCCGGAAGGAAACAAAGCACAGATCACGAGTGTTGTCTGGAATATGATTTTTCATTCAGCTAGGAAATATTTTAAACTCTGGGAGATATCGTGTTGAGAACAACTGGAACTAGAATATGTTTTATTTATTCCAATACTGCTTATTTGTTAATAATTTCAGTATCTATTGGATGTATGAAATATGTTGAAGCCTGGAGACTTTCCAAAAGAGCATTGAACTTTTCTCGTAGTCAACTCTGTATATATTTATTATGGTTGTAGTTTGACAAGATGATGTTTTTGAATAATTAAAACTGTCAATTAAGTCATCGTTTTTCCTTACTTTGAAACCAGATAAGAGCGTGGTTACTAGACTAGAAAAACGAGTTCTACATCTGGAAGTAACAGAAAGTAAGAAAAAAGTCCCAAGAGTAGGTGAAGTGTCGCAAAGAAGTTATTCCCTAGAAGAAGGTAACAAAAAGTTTTTGAGGAGCAAATGGAAGCTAGCAAAGTACAGATAGGCCTACTGGAAGGGAAATCAAATTGGTCGACTTGGAAATACAAGCTTTGTATTCTGCTGAGAGGCGTGAAAGGAGGATTGGAAGTTTTAGAAGGCAAATTGCAAGCCCCTAAACCATTAGTAGAAAATGCGTCGCAGGAAGAGAAATCCAGGTATGACAAAAATTTGGCAGACTTCAATCAGGCTGATAGTAGTGCCCTACTAATTTTGACGGTCAACATAACAAAAAAAAATTTAGAAAAAGTTATGCGTTTTTCGACTACGAGAGATATGTAGCTGGAATTGCACAGACTTTTTGATGGAAATGTCGAGAACAAGACGTATGATGTGTGTATTCAATTTTTCAGTTATGTGAAACAAGCAGATGAAGATATCGCAACGCATACGTGTAAGCTAAAGAATTTGTGGAACAGTTTACAGAAAGAAATATCCAAAGATAAGGTAACTTATGTATGGACATGTAATTGTGACTTTCCTGAAATTCTGTTAATTTGCAAAATATTAAAGACATTGCCTGCTGAGTATTTCTCCTTCAAGTCTAGCTGGAATTTGATGTCAGATACAGACAAAAATATTGACAATTTGACAAGCCAATTATGTGCATATGAAAAAGCACTAACAATGAAGTGTGAAACCAGACAAGAGGTTCTTCAGACAACAGCAAGTAGAAGAAACAACTTGACCTGTAATTATTGCAAATTGAAAGGACACAAAGTTAGAGATTGTGTCAAATGGAAAACAGATGGCAGACCACCAAAGCCCGAGAAACAAAAGAAAGACAATAGAGTAAAAACAAAAACGTTACTCTACTGGCAGTCTCAAGCGCTGTATTGTTTTGCGAGAGTGATAAAGACAATTGGTACGTTGACAATGGGGCAACAAACCACATCACCAACCAAAGTGAGTTGTTTGAGAACTTTGAGCCATTTGATCAGGATCACCAAGTGAAAACAGCAAATGGAGACTCTATAGCAGCACTAGGATATGGTACAGTACGAGTACAATCATATGTGAATGGAGAAAAACACGAATTTTCACTATCCCAAGTATGGTATGTTCCTAGTATAAGAAAGAATTTGTTTTCAACATTGTCTTCTCAAGATAAGAATCCTGACAGTGAGTTTATTTCCAAGGTAGAAGAATGTCATTTCAAATTATCTGGAGAAAAATTGCTTGTGGGATCGAGTCGCTCAGGAGGCTTATACAAACTTGATATGGAAGCCATGAGACCAGAAATGTCAAGAGAAGTCAATTTAGTCAATGAGGAAAATGTCTTACATTTTTATCACGGAAGATTTGGCCACCAGAATAAAAGGCATGTGAAAACGGTTTTGAAGCGTGAACTAGGCATAGAAGTTGACCTGGACAGTGGTGTATGCGAGGGTTGCGTCTATGGAAAAGCTCATGTACTCAAGTTTGGTACTAGAGAACGAGTCAACTCACCTGGTTTGCTGATCCATACGGATGTTTGTGGACCATTTGAAAGCAAGTCGAGGTCAGGTTACCGCTACTATGTGCTCTTCAAAGATGACTACTATAGATACCGTTTTGTCTATTTCATCAAGCACAAATCTGAAGTCGTAGACAAGCTAAACACAGTCATTGCTGAAATCAAAGCTACAGGGTATGCTATTCGAGAGATTTTGTCAGATAACGGTGGTGAATTCGACAATGAACAAGTACGAAGAATTCTAAACCATCAAGGAATCAGGCAAAGATTGATTATGCCATATACGCCGCAACAGAATGGCTGTTCTGAAAGAGAGAATAGATAATGTAGAGAGTGCAAGAGCTTTGATGCACGCACGTGACTATTTGATCAGACATTTTGGGCAGAGATGGTGAATACGGCAACATACATTTTGAACCGAACAAGCAATTCAGGAATCGACCAACAGTCTCCTTTTGAGGTATGGCACAAGATGAAGCCCAAATTCAAACATCTGAGAGACATCGGTAGCATTTGCTATGCTCATATTCCAAAGCAGAATCGCAAGAAAATGGGCAAGAAAGCCATTAAAAGTGTTCTCATGGGTTACGATAATGAAGATGGGTAAAGAATTTGGTCACTTGATGGAAAAAAGCTTGTCAGATCAAGAGACGTCATTTTTGATGAATGCAAACCTTTAGAAATAGTGAATGAGAATAAGAACGAGTATCTTCCTCCACTTCCACAAGATAATGTTCTTGGTTATGTAAAAAGTAGAGATTCATCAAAAAATGAAGAAGTTGAAGATCGATCAGAAGAAGAAATCTTAGGAGATGTAGAAAATATCCATGAAAACCCAGAAATGAGAAACATAGAGCGAGAAAATACAGAAACAGAGCATGATACAGCAGAATACTCAGATGATATTGAAGAAATTGATCATGATACGATAGAAGAAGACAACATCGAATTGAGGAGCTAAGACACAGAAGAGAAACGAGAATGCCGAAACATTTTGAAAACTATGTCATGACAGTTGCAGCAGAGATTATTGAACCTAGAGAACCTTTATCCTACAAAGAGGCTATAACTTGTGATGAACGAAAAGATTGGATTTTGGCTATGGAAAAAGAGATACAATCACTACAAGAAAATTGTACCTGGGAAATGAAAATATTACCTGTGGGAAAAAAGGCAATACCTTGCAAGTGGGTGTACAAGCTCAAGACAAACTCGGATGTGTCCATTGACAAGTATAAAGCACGACTGGTCATAAAAGGTTATTCACAGCGAAATGGTGAAGATTATGACCAAACATACAGCCCAGTAGCCAAAGGTGGAACTATAAGGTCATTGTTGAGTATTGCCGCAAACAAAAATATGTCTGACCCAATTTGATGTGTGTACAGCCTTTCTCTATGGCAAACTCAATGAGGAAGTCTATATGAAGCAACCTCAGGGATATGAAGATGGTAGCGACAGAGTATACAAACTTCATCGCAGTCTTTATGGGTTGAAACAGGCACCAAGGTGTTGAAATCAAAGATTTAGTGATTACATTCAAAGACTAAATTTCAAAAAATCTGATGCGGACCCTTGCTTGTACATAAAAAAAGATGGAGAAAATATGCTGCTACTAGCCCTTTATGTTGATGATGGGTTATTAGCTTCTACCAGTGAGACAATGAAAGACACCTTCATACACAGTCTACAAAGAGAATTCAAGATCACGGTCAAACCAGCATCTTATTTCCTAGGTCTGGAAATTGAGAAGAAAGAAGCTGGAACAATTCAAGTTAATCAGTCTGCTTACACTAAAAAGATTTTAGAGCGATTCGGTCTGCAAGACCAGTATCAACGCCCATAGTTAAAGAAGGCATTCAATTAGGGGAGGAAGATAAGGATGAATTGAACAGCACTTTTCCTTATAGAGAGGCAGTCGGTGCTTCAATGTACCTAATGACTGGCACTCGACCAGACATTGCATATGCAGTGAGTGTAGTTTCGAAAAAACTCGAGAATCCCTCAAATTCTGACTGCTCAAAAGTAAAATGAATATTCCGCTATTTAAAAGGCTCGACTGATCTTGGAATAATCTACAAACCAGGAGCTAAAGAAGAGTTGAAGACCTTTACTGATGCAGATCATGGTGGTGATGATACTACAGGCCGATCAACTACAGTAGTTTTGAGTATGTACGCAGATGGAGCAATATCCTGGTACAGTCAACGTCAAACTTCAGTTGCAATTTCTACAACAGAGGCAGAAATAGTTGCTGCTAGTAAAGCTGGCTCAAACGACTATTTGAAGAAATTATCGTTTTGAGAGCAGTCCCAACATTGATGGTCGACAACGAAGCTGCAATAAAGCTGGCAGAGAACCCAGAATATCACCGTCGTAGGAAACATATTCATATTCGACATTTCTTTGTCCGTGAGCTGGTGCTAGACAGTTTCATTCAAGTTAAGAAAGTGTCATCAGAAGACCAGCTAGCAGACATTATGACAAAACCTTTGTTCAAACCCAGACTACAAATGTTGAGAAACGCAATGGGGTTGACCAGAATAATTCAATGAGGGAAGGTGTTGAAGCCTGAAGACTTTCCAAAAGAGCATTGAACTTTTCTCTTAGTCAACTCTGTATATATTTATTATGGTTGTAGTTTGACAAGATGATGTTTTTGAATAATTAAAACTGTCAATTAAGTCATCGTTTTTCCTTACTTTAAAACCAGATAAGATCTATTAAAAGTACTTCAACAAAATAGTCAATGGCTCAAAGGGCATTGGAATTTGCACAGAAAAACCAAAGGCAAGATCGTCTCCACAAGTTATTTCATCCTTGGAGCAGTGAATACATCCCCCAATCCTCATGATTAAACAATAATTGATATCATACCAACATCCATCTATTTCCACGAATCAATAAGTGTAACAATTTTACTAAGGGGGCTAGTGGCTCAGTGGTGTAATCGTTAGTATTGTAGCCCCAAAGAGTGGTTTCGGATCCCACAATAAAAGGTGAGGTCCCCGTGATCTTAACTCGTACAAATTTTCATTAACTTGTGAGGGTTGGTCAAATAACTAAGAAAGCAGTTAAAAACAGAAAACAACTGACTTCTGCAGACAACTTTTGATTTTGCTTTCTTTCTTTCTCTCTCTCTCCCTCTATATACCTGGTGATTCTCTGAGGTGGCTAACCCCTATACATTTTTTATAATTGAAGATAGAAAACGAAATCTGGGGGGTTGTGTATTATAGTTCAATTTACATTTTTTGACATATTTACTTGCTTTGCCGTACTTCTGGTTTGACCGGAAATTACCCCAACTTTCGATTATTAAATGGGACATCCTATATATTTTTACTTATTTCGATCGATGACATTTTGAATCCAACAACACCTCAGTTGTCAATATTTGACAAATAAAGTCATTTTTATTTCAATTTTTATTTTTCGATCCAGAATGCCATGGATCGTGTAAATCGCTTCATTCTTGATCAAGTAACATGGGAAAAATACGACTTTGAGGCTTATGACTTCATAGTCGTTTTAAGAATTATTTAAAAGTCGCAAATATGAATTTTTCCAGTTAACTTGATTTTTTCAAATGGAAAGGGGGTGGCTTGTCGGCTTTTTGTGAAAGAATATTTTCTTACGAATAATTTGATACCACACACTTTCACTTTATTTTCACTATTTTCCTGAATAATTGCAAGAAGCGATCATATCTAATAACAAATAATACGTATTCGATATACTTATGCACTAAGTCCTGTTATTCTAGTTATCCGTGACAAACAATTGAAGCTGTTGCTAGGACTACCTAAACAAATAGGCTAATGAATATGCTGTCACTTTTAAAAATGTATTTGGTGCGTAGTTTATAATTTGACATGGGAATTATACTAGAAAGAGAAAATTGACATGTTGCTAATTTGCGGAGGAGCAAAAAAGAATGCAACTGATGCATCTCGAATTTATGTTCAGAGATTCCCTAATCGTCGCCATCCCACTCGGCATTATTTTCCAAAACTGGAAAGGAAAATGCGAAATGAACCGGAAGAAAATGCCAATAACCTCATCGTCAGTGAAGAAAAAGAAGTAGACGTGTTGGCCTATGTTGAAGTGAATTGTACGGCGTCAATTCGCCAAATCGTTTCTGAGTGTGATATAAGTTAAGGCCGGCCCACATATGAGCGGTGGCGGTAGCGGTCGCGGTGGAGTTCGCGGTGACGTGCAGACGTGATACATACGATCAAATATGCCGTTGCCAAAACTTATTTTATGAGGTCTGTGGCCGTTGCACACTTCTAGTACCATGTCTGCGTTGAGAGCGGTGGCAGTCAAATATTGACAATCACGTTCGATCGCTATTGAAACGCCTACCGCAAGGAAAAATGGCAAACGTTGAAGAAAGTCTCACTGAGAAAATTATTGAATATGTAAAGAAATGCAGGGGATTTATCCCATCCTCAATACAAAAACATTCGGATTAAGAATAAAGCACGGGACGAAATTGCGAAAAGTTTAGGTAAATATTGAATTTTTTATGAGTGTTGATAATTTATCAAATCATTCAAAATTCATTCGAAAATAAATATAAAAACCGTTTCTCATCCATTGTAATTGTCTATATAATGTGTGGAACTCCCCTTTCTGAAGACGTTGCTGATTTATTTTATGAACCCATTGTTTTTTCCTAAAATAAGGTAAAGAAAATAAAATTTTGAATTCTCCAATTTTCAATAAAAACTTCGGTTCCTATGATGTTGCAATTCTAGTTGTTCTTCATTGGCGGCTACCAGAAGCAATACTTTCTTTTCAAAATACATTGTTTATGAGTATTTATTTAAAAATTATGGCTTTGACAGAGGGATAACGCATATGTTACCACTCATGTATGTGTTTAGTGATTACCGCCAGCCCCACCGCTTTCGCTATCGCCACCGCCATCGCGCATATGTGGCCCGGCCTTTATTCGTCCGTTTGGAGAATCCTTCACAAATATAATTATTGATCATTCAAGTACCACCTACACCAACATCTTTACGATAAAGACCACAACCGAAGATTAACTTATTTCAACTGGTTTTTGACTAAATACAGACAAGATGTACGTTTTCCATTTAAAATTATTTATTCAGATTCACCAACTTGAGTCTGTACAATCGGAATGATAAAAGACAACAAATTTACACCTGATGCAAGAAAAACATTTTCAAGAGCGATTTGGTTTCAATTGCTGGATGGGTATTATCGGAGGAAAACTTTTGGGGCCAATAATTTTCGACGGACAACTTACTGCGGAAAGATATCTACAGTTCCTTAGAAATCAAATTAATGATTTCATTGAAGATTTGCCACTGGCTAACCAAGTTGATATCTATTTTCAACAAGATGGAGCGCCACCTCACAATTCTCAAGTCGTAAGAGAACATCTGAATGACACCTTCCCAGAAAAGTGTATTTGCACTTATGGACCTATTCAGTGGCCTGCGAGGTCATAATTTTTCATAATGTATTATTTCTTTTTCATATTCTAGACCACCAGATCTTACTCCGCTAGATTTTGTCTCTGGGGAACAATTAAAAATCGAGTGTATAATACAGCACGTGAAGAACTGGAGTATAAAGTAAGGGTGGCATTCCAGAACATCACTGCAGAACAGTTAATCAATGTGGTGCGCGCAACAATTGAAAAAGTTGAACTTTGCCGTGATCAAGGAGGCGGTCATTTTTAAAATTTGGAACCTTAATGGACTAATTTGCAATTTTTAAATAATTCTTAAAACGACTGTGAAGTCCTAAGCCTCAAAGTCGTATTTTTCCCCATTTTACTTGATCAAGAATGAAGCGATTTACACTATTCATGGCATTCTGGATCGAAAAATAAAAATTGGAATAAAAATGACTTCATTTGTCAAATATTGACAAGTCAGGTGTTGTCGGATTTAGAATGTCATTCTCGATCGAAATAAGTAAAAATATATGGGGTCATTTCCGGTCAAACCGGAAGTACGGCAAAGCAAGTAAATATGTCAAAAAAGTAAATTGAACTATAATACACAACCCCCAAATTTCGTTTTTCTATCTTCAATAATAAAAAAGTTATAGGGGTGAGCCACCTTGGAGAATCACCCGGTATATATTCGACCATGTATTAGCCAGGAAAGAAGTGGTTTTTTTATTTATATTTGACCTATTCCACTAACCTATATATATATATATATATATATATATATATATATATATATATATATATAGATATATATATATATATATATATATATAACTCTGAATTTGAAATAAACTTTGTAGAAAGGATATTCCTTGAGACAAGTAAGGTGAGGTTAAGTGAAGACAGCGAATTAATCACCATTTCGTGATTGAGGAACTTTTCAAAATCATATCACTATGACCCACTACTAGTACCACCCCTTTTTCAGTCATGCTTCAACCATGTGGTAATTACTGTGCCTGTTCAAATTTTAAAGTGTTTAAACTAAGTATCTAAAACAATATGTGCGAGTGCCATTGTTTAATTTTTATATATATTACTAGTAGTGGGTCATAGTGATATGATTTTGAAAAGTTCCTCAATCACGAAATGGTGATTAGTTCACTGTCTTCACTTAACCTCACCTTACTTGTCTTGATAATGAAAATAAACATTTTCGAAAGCTTGACTAAATAAGAAAGAGTTTTTCTTTTTCTCATAGGCCATTATTTTGACTGCAACCTCAAGGAATATCCTTTCTACAAAGTTTATTTCAAATTCATAGTTATTTTCAACTAGTCCAGTCACGAGACTACCCTTCTTCAACACTTATATATATATATATATATATATATATATATATATATATATATATATATATATATATATATATATGTAGTAGAGAACGGAATCAGAAGTAGGAATATAACTTTTTGAAGTAAAACTTCGAAATTGGAAGTAGAAAAAATAATTATGGAAGAGAAATGGTTTCCGAATGACAAGTTCGAATTTCACGTGAAAAGTGGGAATTCCGAATTAGGAGTCGAAATACCAAAATACATATATATATATATATATATATATATATATATATATATATATATATATATATATATATATATATATATATATATATATATATATATATATATATATATATATCAATCCGAAAGGATGAAAAATATGAGATGATTAATATTACTGGAATCTCTATGATTATGCAGGATTTTTTTATTGTGTTTTCGCTCTTTTTTCATTGTGGGGTTGTTTCAATGCAAAATTCCTTGTGCAATTTTTTCTAGGTAACGCTAGCGTGGTAACCTCATGAAATAATCCATTTTATTCGCTATGAAATAGTGTTAAAATCCTTTTAATGAAAATATGCTAATTCTGACAATATGGAAAATAAAAAAAAGTGTTTTTATTGTGGAAATTCCCTGTGCAATTTTTTCTAGGTAACGTTTGCATGGTAAAGTTATGAAATAATTCATTTTATTCGCTATGAAATGGGGTTGTAAAATCATTATAATAAAAATATAAAAATTTTGACAATATTGGAAAATTGAAAAAAAGTTAACAAAAAATCCTCTCCGGGCGGGGATACTTACCACTATACTACCGAGGACTTACAATCTTTGCCACCGGAAAGAGCATGATCGCCAATAACCGTCATCTTTTCGACTTCCCCATGTCATATTTATTATCTTTAGACAATGTTATTATCATACATTGAATACACCAAACCACAAACGATATAATAGTACAAATTGCTTTCATAATAAGATGATATATAGAAATAATTATATTATATTATATAGAAATAATAATAAACTTTAATCGCAATGAACCTAAATAAACGGTTACATAGCAGGCGGGTTGCGGGTACATAAAGATCATAGCACTTATTTCGCAAAATTGGGATTAAAATATAGATATATATATATATATATATATATATTTTCTATAGTTTCTTGACCACATATATATTTTCTTCAATTTCTCGGAATAAAGGCTGATTCAGTCAATAACGTTCGTACGATGCGAACGCAGAATTCAAATGAAATAATTTTGTTTTAACCTGATGATGACAAATACCATGTCGAAACGTAGTTAAGAAAAATTATATGAATTGACTGAATCAGACCTTTATTCCGAGAAATTGAAGAAAATATATATATATATATATATATATATATATATATATATGATTCCATATGAATGTAATATACATAAAATGAATTCATATGAGTATGATATATAATAAAAACAGGATACATATATATGTATATATATATATATATATATATATATATGGAATATATACGATATGACGTCATATCAGCCTCAGAATGATTGAAGTGCGTTCTCACAGACGTATGAAAATCCTGTATGATTCTGATGCGATTTCAATGGTAAAGTATATCCATTTTTAGTTGCATGATGATGGGGTTTATCATCCACCCCTGATAAAACATAATAGGATTTGCGTTTTGATCGAAAATGCCGACCATAGGCGGAGATTTATTCTTTTACTTCAAATGTCACTTTGCCTATTTTTGTTTGAAAACAAATTTCATTAAACTATCTGGAAAAGGATATTATTAAAGGATTTAGAAGATATTTTCACTTATAACATTTTTTGGTAGATCTATTGGGTGGTAATAAGAAACGGTCCGAAAGTTAATAATAATTATATTTTTTGTATCGAAGCAAAAATATTGAAACCCTTTTTTGATGTCGCCCTAGGCTTGGAAGGTATATTTAGGATAGTCGGATAATTTCTTGGTAATTGAGTCCAAGGTGGGCACTACTCTACTGGCCTCATCAACTTTTTTAAATTTTCGATCTCTTCGTTTTCTTTCCGTACAATGATCTACGACATATGTTTGTTTCCTCAAGATTCCTTTTGTGTTGATGAAAAATTTGATTTCGTCTGCCCAAATCTGTTCGAACATTTGTATAATTGTTTTTTATGGAGACGTGTTGGATTTGAAGGAAAATTTAGGATTTTCGCTTTTCAATTTTGTACAAAAAATGAAATTTGGAATTCGAGGAAAGTCTTCCATATGTGGAATTAATTTAGTTTGTTTCTCATTGAAGTTTTCTATCGAAGCAAATGTCTTAAATTGGGAATTTTCCACAATTCCAAAGTAAATTTCTTTCAAATCCAAAGCCATACCGCTGTTTCACATTCAAGAATGAATCATGAAACAGTTGCTCATTGCTACTGAAGTCCGCTGAAATAGTTTCTTAGCCGTGAAACCGAAGTATGGCTTCATATTTAGAAGATCTTCCCGTTGAGTGGAAACCCCTTTTCTATGAATTGTGTAAACTTCCCAATGTAAGTGAAACATTTGCTTGAGTTGATGAACAAAATGTGATCCTTCTGCAACCCAACGCTTTGTGATTTCCACATCTGAGAAAATCGAATTTTAGAAATATTTTTTCTCAAATCAATGGGAATTGAGTGGACTACTTTTTCTTAGTTTCAAATATGAGAATATTTTTCTTTTTGCCCTAATTGTCGCTCATGTTCGTGTGAGTCACTGATTTGGAATAAGTTCGGATTTATCAAAAAATGGCTTCGATAAACACTCTGAGGTCACTATTTCGCATGAAGAAAACTGGGGTTTTCCACTTCGTCAATGTACAATTTTTTCTTCTTCGTCACAAATTTTTGAACATTGAAAAAAAGTTTTCCTAACTTTTGTTACATCTTTGGAAATGTATGAGATATGATTCGGAAATCACATCAAAATAGCAAGCAAAATACATTCATTTCTACTGTTTAATCTTCGGTGAAACAAATTCAACAAACAATAATTATTTATTTGAAGGTTGAAGGTGGTAACTTGATAACTCTCGATGGACGTCCGAAACGAGAGTAATCAATAATTATTTAAATTAATCTAAGCAAGTATTCTGACTTTTTGTTTAATATTAATCTCCAAACTTTCTAGAAGGTCGAGTTTACAAGCTTTATTTTTTATATATATTTCAAATTCGTTAACAAAATCTACCTGCTATTTTGAAGCTATGTGGCCTATCAAATAATAAATTATTAGTATTTGACACTTTCATCGGTTGTTGTAAAAATTTAAAGAAGATTTGCCTTAGCTAGAAATTTTATGTGGTTGGTACTTTCGACAATTGCTCAAAATTTTTCGTGCAGTTGTTCACCATACATGACTGCCTCTGCCCAAACACACCACACCACTGTTCTACAAATATATTCTATTATCTATACCCCAAACCCGATTAAATATAGTCTGTAGTGGTTTACGGTAATTTATGCTATAAGCGGTCAGCGAAGTTATCGACTGTTTTTTTCGCAGGAATAGTTTTCACTCAATTTGGTCTACTCTATACTTCATACGGGAAATAATATTTATTTATTTTTCCGGTTTCTTTCATAATTCAACATTAACAAATTATAATATGTACGATTTTGAACGAACCCTATATTTTGAGTCGAAGATGAATTATTCAACTGAGAATGGATAAACTATATATGTCTACGCCGTATTTTGGAAATATGTTCATTTGGGAACTATATGTTATGTTACATTGTCCTAAATATGTTTTGGTATCATATCTTACTATGAAAGCAATTTCTACTATCATAACATTTGAGGCTCTTGTGTATTGAATGTTGATATAGGTATGATTTCGGGAAGTCGAGTAGTGACGACTTTTCAAAGTTCAAAAAATATACTGATAATGCCACTTTGGCCACAATGGTGTTGGCGCGCGTAGAAAAGTCGTTTATTGATTATGGCGTTATACACATAGGTTATATAGCAATCCTTATGAAACTTATCTAAAATGTGCCAAAGTCTACAGTTAATCCTGAAAGTACAACATTTAAATAAATCAAACGTCACAAATGGTACATATCACAGAAAGTTCATCAAAGTATACAGGGTGTTTCACACTTGAATGCTGATCCTAAAGAGCGATAATTCTTGGATGATTTTGAGAAGAATCCTCCATATGAACATAGGTCCGCAACCGCTTTATTTCTGAGTTACAGGATTTTGAAATTTAACAAAGAAATCAGTTCTTCCCCAATATCTCTGAAACCCTTTGGCTTTTTTTTCAGTTTTGGTACATGCAAAGTACGCATGAAAATACATTTTTCCATGATGAAGGATTTCTTAATTTTTATCAGTGCGTCCCTGTTAACATGCCCTGTCATATTGTTGATCAAAATAATGATATGCCACTGTCTTTTTTCCCAAATAAATATTAGTTATGTAATTGTCCTCTATTTTCTCATAAAAATGGCTTCGTGCCTTTTTTTCGTCCGGTGGACGGTTTTCGATTTAGAAAATAAAATACATTCATTTGCTTGTCCCTATTGGATTTTTTCTCTTAGTCTTAATTTCACAATTGTGGTAACCAAAGGATCTAGGCAGGATTTTTATAATTATATGGTAAATATTATCTAGTTTTTATAATGAGTACGCATAAAAATAAACTTTTTTATTTTAAAAAAACAACTATTATGAACAAAAAATACCAATATCAAATTAACTGTTCGAAATGTCCGCCTCCTGCAAGTATGCACGCTTCAGCCCTCCTTGTCATTGACTCGCGTACTCTTTGGAAAATTCCTGGAGTATTCCTTATTGCTTCACAGGAAACTATTACGTGGTTTCGCAATTCTTCCTCAGTTAGAATTGGTTGAATGTACACCAAAGTCTTAAGATTTCCCCAAAGAAAATAATCAAGACTGTTTAAGTCTGGAGATCTAGCTGCTCTGTTCCCCCACGACCTATCCAGCGATTATGAAAGTTTTGGTTCAAATATTCGCGTGCCAGAGCACTAAAATGAACAGGTGCACCATCGTGCATAAACCACATGCGATTTCGCATCAAAATAGGAACAACTTCCAACAGAATTGGCAAATTATCTCCAAGAAATCGGCGATAATTATATCCATTTGATCTGCATGTAAAAAAGGTCTAATTAGGTAATCTCCAATAATTCCACACCAGACATTCAATGAGAACTGCTCCTGGTGATGAGATTCCACGATGGCATGCGGATTTTCCTCGGCCCAAAAATGATTATTATGAAAATTTCTGATCCTGTTTTTAGTAAAACTATTTTCGTCCGTGAATAAAATTTCCCTGTCAAATAAAGGATTTTCGGTAACTGTTTGGAGAAACCATTGGCAAAAATTCACTAGTAATGGAAAGTCTCGAGGAAGTAGAGCCTGAACCCGTTGAATGTGATAGGGATATAATAACCCAGACAGCACTGGACATTCCATGAATATTCAGAGGATATTATTTTTGGAATATTGGAATATTCTTGAATGTGCCAGGGATATACATATCTTTTTGGAATATTCCAAGGATTTTGATATTCCTTGAATATTCCATAGGAATATTCCCGAATATCCAGAATATCCATGAATATTCCAGAAAGTATACTCTTGGAATATCTCTGGGAATATTCCTTGTATATCCAGAATATATCTAGAATATTCTATGAATATTAATAATCCTAGAATATTCCATGAACATATTCTATGAATATTCCGAGAATATTCAAAGTAATTGAGGAATATGATAGTAATATTCCCTGAATATCCTAAAGGGTTTTCAGAACAAAAATCATTCCTGAAATTTCAAAAAAAAAAAAAAAATTTAATAAAATTTAATGGCACTTTTACATCAATAATATGAACTTCTATAATTATGCCTGACAATTCAAGCAATGTTTTTGCAGAAAAAAAACTTCATTTCAAAAATTATGTAGTAGTGCAATACGTAATTGTTTTCCTCAGAGTATTTGTGGATTGAAATTGCAGGTTCCACTCAGAAAAAAAAAATGATTTCCACAGACTGCGTACCCTTCCCTACAATGAAATAAAACTACATGAATTTGAACAGGTCTATTTCTATATAATAATAACAACACATATTTTATTAACCCGTTCCTTCTGTGACTACAGGGATATCTCTGGAAAACAAGAATTGCAAGATCAAACTACTGCTATCTGAAAAACTTGAATCCATTCTATCCCTAATAGTTTCAACTTGATTACTTAACATGCTGTGACGGAGTTTGTGTGAAAATTGTATTAAGAATATTTACTATTTCCTGGTGTACTGCTTCTTTTTCTTTTAGGCATTTTGTTGAAAACGCCTAAAAAATTAAATGATCAGTGATATACAAATGAAATTTTTATGGAATGAAATGAATGGTAACATAAAAGTGTACTTACCACACTGTGCTGATTATTAAGAATATTTGTTAAACAATTCACATACAAACATGCAAAAGTAACCCATTCCAGTAAAAAAACAAAAGATGTCAAATGTCAATTTAAAATGCATTCAACTTTACAGCTCTGCCATCGGGTTAAGCTACGACTATCGGATGAACGACAGACGCTGACGCGCGCGGAATGGTTTTGATTGGTCGTGAAAGTGCACCTCGATATTTTCCGACCAATTATAATTTGGTCAGACAGTAGTGTATTTTTGTCAGCTTGTCTGAACAACAACTCTGTTTGCAGATAAAATACATCTATATGCACTTTTTCTCATACTTTTCCCATATTTTGAACTCGAAAATGGTTATTGGTGTTCATTCCATAGAAATAAGAGAGAATATTCCATGAATATACAATACAGAATATTCAATTTGGATTATTATTCTATGAATATTCATACATGATTATTCCATGATATTCACTCGGGAATATTCTATGAATATTCATAGGGAAAATTCTCACGAGAATATTCGTGGTACATTCTCCCGAAATATTCCAGGAATATACATATTGGAATATTCCTGGAATATGCTAGAGGCATGTGAGTATTCTAGGAATATTCCATGTATTTCGGAATATACTCTTCTCTTTTCGGATATTTAGAGAATATTCTAGGAGTATTCCGTGCTGTCTGGGAAATAATCATGAAGAATCCTCCAACTAGAATATGGGCGATATTCAAATTATTGGCAACTTATTTAAAACAGCTACCCCAATTGCTGTAGTTCTTGCAGTCCATCAGGAACCATTCTATTTGGGAAGCACTCTTGATACAGTCGCCTGGCTTCATATGCGTTCCCGTCAGCAAGCCCATACAAGTAATACATGTCTGCTAATTCGGTATTTGTAAAATTTACCATGTTTTTAATTAATAAACAAGTTTTTATAACGTAAATAATATCACGTTTCTAGCAGAAGAAGTGTCAAAATTGTTTATGTTGAAAACAACGAAATGTGTTCTTAGCATACTAAATGTTTCTAGCCCACAAGAAAAGCCTACTACTCTTCAACGGCTGCTTCAAGCAAATGAATGCATTTTATTTTCTAACTCAAAAACCGTTCGCCGGACGAAAAACAGACAGAAAACCATTTTTATGAGAAGATAGAACACAATTACAAAAATCATATTAATTCGGGAAAAAGACAGTGGCGTAACATTATTCTGATCAAAAATATAGTAGGGCATGTTAACAGGGACGCCACTGATGAAAATTAAGAAATTATTTATTATGGAAAAAAAATATTTTTATGAATACTTTTCATGTACGAAAATTTAAAAAAAAGCCAATGCGGTTTTAGAGATTTCGGGGAAGAACTGTGATTTGTTAAATTTCAACATCCTGTATCTCGAAATAAAGCGGTTGAATAATTTTTCTTTAAATTATCCAAGGATTATCGCCCTTCAGGATCAGCATTTAATTATGAAACACCCTGTATATCACAAAAATATATCTAGGTGTCAATGTTTCAAATAAGTTATTTCATAACGTTACCATGTAAGCGTTACCTAGAAAAAAATTCACTGGGAATTTTGCATTAAAACAACGCTACAATAAAAACGAGCGAAAATCCAATAAAAAAATCCTCGCATGATCATAGAGAACAATTCCAGTATGATATCAATCTTCTGATATTTTTCATCCTTTCGGATTGATATATGTATTTCGGGATTTCGACACATTTCCGAATTCTGATTTATACTCAGAATTTCTTTTTCCGACTCGTAATTCATACTTATAACTTCTAACTCGGAATTTCGACAAATAACTAGGAATTCCAACTTTTTACGTAAAATTCGAATTTGTCATTAAAAAAACTGATGTCTCTTCCTCAATTATGTTTTCTACTTCAAACTCCAGTTTTTCTGAAAAATTTTATATTTGAAAATATATCGTTACTTTCACTGCTAATCTTGTCCTCTACCACCAATTTTATTACCTAACCTCTTGCACACTCGAAGAGGACGGGTGTATAATGACATTTTATAACAAATTACAATAAATAAAAATCTAAAAAAAAAAAATTAAATAACGTTTTGTTTTTTGTCAAATTTGACGAAATTTTGGGAAGCGCCGTCCGTTCAACCTCAGCTTAGAGCCACAAGAAACCACTGCCAATTGCCGTATGCAATAAACATTTGAATAATGTGGAACGTTGAACTGTAAAATGTTTGGTAAATGTACAAAAAAAATCCTAAGCATTAATTGCAACCTCCCGACGATAGGTATACAATTTCACAACGATGAAAACAAACGAACATCGTTATATCCAAAGTACTAGATAAAGTCAAAACTAGTAGATGAAGTCAGCATAGTTTAAAGCACTCAACGAATCACAATGATCAAAAAATCAGTTTTGAGAGCATATACACAAACAGGATTGTATTGAAAATAATATCGGGACCATTGTGAGCTAGTGATATCGAATGACAGGTAAAAAAAGTGTATACTCAAAATGTGCGGTACTGGAGTGATACAAACCCCGATATCTCTCGAGAAGGTCACACACAGTTCCCACAGAAACTGAATGTGTGGGCAGGAATTCTGGGAAACCATATTGTAGGTCCTTTATTTCTGGAAAAAAACTTGAACGGTGACTTATACCTATACGGGGCCCTTCCTCACTTCCAACGTCAAGTTCGAGAGTATCTGGATGTAAGATACCCTATGAGATGGATTGGACGTCGTGGACCAATCGAATGGCCGGCTCGATCACCAGACCTCACACCTTGTGACTCCTTTCTGTGGGGTTACTTCAAATCAAAAGTATATAACTACAATCGGACTCTTTGGAAGAACTGAAACAATGAATAACACGGCTGTGAGCTGGTATATCTGCAGATATGTTACATAATGTTCGGAAATAATTTTCGAATCGAATATTTTATTGTCAAGAAACATTAGGCGACGTTTCGAACACTTAAATCGTTAATTAATTTTTTTTAAAAAAAAAACCCATAAATTGTTTTTTTGTTTACTTGGCATTTAAATGAATATTGTGAAAAAACGTATGAACGAAATTAAAAAAAGATGGTTGGAAAGGAAATTGAAATTGTCTTTTCAACAATGAGCCACATAACCCCCCCTGCTATTTGAAATTTTCAAGTTGATGCCCCCCCCGCGCAATCACGTTGTCTTTCATTAAAAAAAAAGGTTAACAGGGGGGGGGGCTATGAAAAGCCGCACTAATGCTTGACATTTCAAATGCACATTGTGAAAAAACAAATCAACGAAATGATAAAAACAATTTGATGGTTGGAAAGAGAATTGAACTATATTTTCAACGATGTGCCACATGACCCCCATGTTATTTAAATTCTGAGTTGATGTGCCATCTATCGGGCAATCACAATGTCTTCCATTTCAGAAAAGTAGTATCGGTGATATCATACAATACCTTGCTTTTTTCATTGTTCTACATCGACCCTTTCAAAAGTTAACAGGGGGGACTATAAAAAGCCGCACTGATTATATATATATATATATATATATATATATATATATATATATATATATATATATATATACAGGGTGTTAATGAATAAGTGCGACAAACTTCAGGGGGTGATTCTGCATGAAAAAATAATGACAGTTTGCCTTATAACTTTTGTCTGCAAATCCTTCGTTTTCCGAGATACGGGGTGTTAAAGTTTTTCTTAAAAACTGACTATTTATTTATTGCTCTGAAACCGCTCGAAATATGCAGATGAAATTTGATGAGACTCAAGAGGTAGTTATTGCAAATTTTTTGAAATGCATTTAAGAATTTTATATTCATTATTGGCGCGCAATGATCTCAATTTTTAAGAAAAAAATGGTACGCCACAGATATTTCAAATAAAAAATCATTTTTGAATTTCTCGTCAATTTGTGACAAAAAATCTCTCTTGCCTTTTTTTTGTATGGGGCGCCGTTTTTATAAAAAAAAAAAAAACATCTTAACGCGTATTTGTTATTACTTTAATACATTATCTAGTAGCGATGCTAGTAGGCTACTGTCAACATTCTGTTAAATACGAATATTCTAACGAAATATCAAATTAGCGTTTCTTCATAATGAGTAATTAATTTTTCTTTTATCGAAAAAAATTTAAAATTATACAAATGCGGAACTGTCAGACATGCATTTTGTCTATGGTCGAAGTAATGAAAATGGTCGGCAAGCTCGACGATTGTATGCTGAGTTGTATGCAGGACGTAGGGTACCCCATTACACAATATTTGCTCATCTTCACCAACGTTTGCGCGAAAATGGTACATTTAAGAAACAAACGGCTGACTGCGAGCGCCCTTGAGAAGTACGAACTGTGCAACTAGAAGAAGCAGTTCTCGAGTTAATTGCGGAGTCGCCTGAAACAAGTACTCGAGAAATTGCCAACATACTGAATGTAAGCAACATCACTGTACTTAAAATTCTTAAAGAACAGCAATTGTTTCCGTTTCATATTCTACGTGTGCAAGCTCTACTATCTAGAAACTTTTTTCCGCGCCTAGTTTTCTGCCATTGAATTCTTCATCAAATCACTCAAATTCCTAATTTTCTGAATGGCGTTTTGTTTACTGAAGGGGCTATTTTGGACGACAGTGTATACAAAATTTCCATAACAATCACCTCTAGGCTGAGGAAAATCCACATGGAATCTTTGAAGCTCATTTTCAGCATCAGTTTTCAGTAAATGTATGGCTTGGGGTATTTGATGATCATTTAATCGGTCCATAATTCCTCCCACAACGACTAACAGGCGACTCTTACCTCAATTTCCTACCGGAAGAGTTACCTGTTCTTCTTGAAGAAATTCCTCTTCAGCTGAGATAACACCTCTAGTTCATGCATGATGTTGCACCAGTCCATTTTAGCATTATTGTACGTAATCACTTAGATACAGTATATCCAAATCGTTGGATAGGTAGGGGAGGTACGGAACATTGGCCTGCTCGATGTCCGGATTTAAATCCTCTAGATTTTTGCATTTTGGTTTTTTCTTAAGTCATTAGTTTATTCCACTCCGTCGAAAATGTTGAGGACCTGAGGAATCGAATTATAGCCGGCTGTGAGACAATAAGAAATACACCAGGAATATTTGCGCGAATACGACAATCATTGAGGCGAAGAGTTGAATCTTGTATCACGTCTGAGGGAGGTCATTTTGAACATTTATTGTAGCTTTGCGCCTATTTATTTATTAGTGTTATTTTCTGTTATTGTTCTGGTTTAACGTTATTGTATTAGATAGTTCTTGATAATGTATTAATGAAATGAAAAATACGCGTAACGATATTTTAATTTTTTGCATAAAAACGGAGCCCCGTATGGAAAAAAAAGGAGGTGAGATTTTTTGTCAAAAATTAAATGAGGAATTCAAAATGATTTTTAATTTGGAATATCTCAGTGGGGTAGCATTTTTTTTAAAAAAATTGGGATCATTACCCGTATGCGCGCCAATGATGAACATAAAATTCATAATTGCATGTCAAAAAATGCGCATTAACTACTCATCTCATCAAATTTCATCTGCATATCTCGACCAGTTTCAGAGCAATAAATAAATAGTCAGTTTCCAAGAAAAACTTTATATATATATATATATATATATATATATATAGTGAAAGATAGTCGTTGCTGACTAGTTAGGTGTAACAAATTGATTATTGGGGTATGCAGCAAAAGAAAAAGTGTACTCTTTAAAGTTTGTCCAAGCTTTCGGAATGTTTTATTTCCATCTTCAGGGATACTACAATGAAGAAGTGAACAAATTAGTGTGTCATTTGGACCTTAAGGTACTAATAACTTACATCTTTGTTGAGATTAGTTTCTATGTTGTTTCATAAACAACATAGAAACTAATCTCAACAAAGATGTAAGTTATTAGTTATGAAACAACATAGAAACTAATCTCAACAAAGATGTAAGTTATTAGTACCTCAAGGTCCAAATGACACACTAATTTGTTCAATTCTTCATTGTAGTATCCCTGAAAATGGAAATAAAACATTCCGAAAGCTTGGACAAACTTTAAAGAATAGAAAGAGAAATAAAAAAAATGTTGCAAAAGTTTAATGATTTGAAATACAATTATTAAACTAATTTATTCATGTTTCGATCCGGCAATCAATTCACAATTCAATTCAATTTTTTTGGTATTATATCAATGTTTGTTGGAGCATGTATTCACTGATCAAAAGAGGCAATAACTTGTGGAGATGATTTTAGCTTCTGTTTTTTCTGTGAAATTTGAGCCATGGACTATTTCATACAATCAATACTGATATTTACACATGAACAGTTTTGGAACAATTAAAACATATTTCAGCTTCAGTTGTTTCCAACATGATAACTCCCACCAGAGTTTAAAATATTTCCCAACTGAATGAAAAACCACCCTCTTATTTTTGACTCGTATTCCAGACAATACTCGTCATCTGTGCATTGTTTCCTTCCGGAGATTCTCAGTTTTCTTTTGTTTCCATTTTTATGTGTAACATACACGCTATGCCATTTCTCGCGTGTTTCCACTATTTTGTTGCACATTTGTGATTAGATCTCGGGAAATTATATTCGCCAGCGTTAAAACTGGAGAAGCACGGAAAAGTCCCGAAAGAATAATCAAAGAATTTATTCATGAGATTAACTGAGTGAAAAAGGGTTGGAAAATTCTTCTCAAAGAGCTGGTGTTGCGCTTTTTTCCCGTTCGTCAAGCACAAACACTCTTTTATGTCGTCAGGTTTGGTAAACTGGACGCGAAACAACAGAAAGGGTTTTGGTGTCGTGCTTCTAAAGAATTCCGGGGTTGTTATTTATTATGCAAGCGGAGATGGGTTGGGAAGACTTTTCCTCGATTTTATCTGTGATTTGATTGGAATTTTCCAGTGCAAATATTTTTGTGTTTGACAGCATAGTGAATCTATTATTCATTGGAACACTACTTCCAGGGATATGCTGGAAATTTGAATAGACTGATTTTTCTAGGATTTTGATAATTTATATGCAACTGACCATATTGTGTGTTGTTTCATTTTAACGTATCTGTAATTATTTATATACAATTTTAAAGTAATTTGTGCCAATGTTTTTATCGACCAGAGTTTGTACCGACTACTCAACAGTTTTTTAGTTGAATCCATGAGCAGGAATAACTTAGTTTTAAAGCTTTGGAAAAGAAATAAATTGAATAACCGTCAGCGATAAAAAAATTGTTTTACTCCCTTGGTCCTTATTCCCGTTAAATACAACTAAATATGAAAGAAAATGCCATGAAAAAAATCAAAACGTTATTTGTCCGCATCGGTCAATATCCCGCTAGATATAACGTATCATACCCTGTGCTCTAACTTACATTAATCAGAAAGCAAATAATGAACAAAAATTCTGCAGATGGATTTTCCTTCTATTTCCACTGTTTTCAACCAGATTTCAACGTACATAACAATCCAGGCACTGATAACAAGTGAATATAACACCTTATTCTCTCGAATATTTTTCATTATGAATCAGATCTCCCTTCAATACATATCTGACTCAATTAAGAAACTGAATCCAGAGGAATGTGCAGGTCCATACCTAGTCGATGGACGATCTGAAATTCTACTGACTTCTCGATGTCAATTTATGGAAACAAATAACAGTTTCACCTATCCACAGAGGTGGTGGATCAATAAATGTTCAAACTATGGACCCAAGATTTTTGAGGAAGTCTTATAATTTTTTTTGACATTTAGGGTATGATTTGTTAGAAAAAACAAGGCTTTGTGCCAAATTTTTTATATAAACCTTATAATTTTCACAGAATATATTTTCCAAATACTTCACGTAGGTGTTCATGTAACTATTAAAGAAATGATCGAAACAAATAACATGAAAATGCAACGTGAAATCAGCAGCGATAAACTATAACATTCCAAAAATGCGCTATCCGCACGATTACTCGCAACGACGTATGCCATCACGTGTGTACCCGTTCGGGTAACTGTCTCGCTGATATTGACTTCGAGAACGCTCGGAAATTTCAGGCGAAGGGTCGCGTCGTACGCTTTACGTAATTTGCTTGTTTCTTTGTTCGGCGCCGACCCAAAATTAGTATTAGTATTAGTATTATTGGTAAAATTAGTTTAGGAGCTTAGTTATCAAGACTAAAAAAGTTCATTCAAATTTTTGCTCACAGTTTCTTTTTTCGTCGGATGATTTTTTGGTAAAAAGTTTTCAGACTTAAAACCTGTAAATTCCCACCAAACGGAGTTATATATTTCCAACTTCAAATTCGAACTACCCAGAATTTTCCAGTCATAAGTTTGAGATTTCGAGTTTGACGTTGGAAATTCTGAGTACGAACTGGCAATTTCATTTCCAAATTAAAACTTGAAATTTCCAACTCAAAATTTGGAATTCTATTTTTTCGATTTCAAACTTTGAATTATTTACTTATCAGTCTGAAAGTTCGAGTTCGCAGTTGGAAATTCCTAGTTTGAACTGGGAATTCAGTTTTCCGACTTGACAGTTAAAACTTGGGCCCGTCCCTGGCTTCCGCTGGCACCCGTTGTGTTGTAATTTGCGGCTGTGTAAATGTACTCGTCTTTGCTCTGGTCTATAAATGATAATAATAATAATAATAAAATATGTTTATTTACTAGGTAACGAACAAAAAATTTTCAGGACAAAATATGTATAAATACCAAGTAAATAAACAGAAACGCCATGTAGTCCTGGGGAAGACTGTCTATGGAGAAGTCTATGTTTATTTGCTTTTATTAATTTATGTGCAATATTCAAATTGCTGATTTATTTCCTAACTTATAAGTATGTTCCTAAAGGAATGGTGTAACAGAGAGAGCCTAAGGGCAAATCCGAACAAAACAACACTAATTCCCTTCACCCGGAGAAGAAACATGGGAGATCTCATACCTCCCAGACTATTCGGTGAAACATTACAAGTAGTAGAGCAGGTTAAATATCTAGGGCTGATTCTTGACAAGAAACTAACCTGGAACCCGCATCTTCAACATGTAACCAATAAAAGCAAGATAACCTTCATGATGTGCAGGAGAGCTTTTGGAAAAACCTGGGGGCTCAAACCGAAAGCCATGCACTGGCTTTACACAGCGGTAATAAGATCAAGAATAACTTATGGCTCACTCTTATGGTGGCCAAAAACAAATCAAAGACAGGCAAACACCAACCTTGGGAAAATCCAGAGGCTTGCCTGTCTCTGTATCACGGGTGCAATGAATAGCACTCCAACAGCTGCAATGGAAATCATCCTCAACCTCGAACCCCTTGACTTACATGTCATTGGAGAGGCCAGGTTGAGTGCATACAGATAAACAAAAAACTGGAGAATCCGAACAACTGGACATACCAGAATCACTCATGTAATCAACATCGAAGAACTCGAAATGATTTCAGACTACATGCAACCCCTATACTCATTCGAAAAACCATTCGAAACACGAATTGATGGATCTGGATGGGCCCCGAGTATAGAATCACAATCAACTGCGGACATAGTCTGGTATACAGACGTTTCAAAGACAGTTGAAGGAACGGGAGCAGGAATACAGGGGGTAAGGCCAATAAGGGATTACATATTACCACTTGGCAAATGCTCCACGATATTCCAAGCTGAAACACATGCTATTATGGTATGCATTCAGAAGAATCTAGAAAGTGGTTATGGGAAAAAACACATCTACATTCTATCTGACTGTCAGAGTGCTATCAAAGCACTCAACTCTATACAAATGAAGTCCAAACTGGTCTGGGACTGCCTCCAGAACCTCATCGAGCTGGTAAAACACAATAAGGTCACCTTGATGTGGGTGCCAGATCATAGAGGCATTGGAAGGCAACGTCAAAGCGGACCAGCTAGCTAGACAAGCATCTGAAACGCCATTCACAGGGCCAGAACCTGTACATGGGATTAGCAAAAACCGATGCAGGACCCTGATCGACGAGTGGATAAAAAGAAGACACCAACAATATTGGGATCAAACTGTCGGGCAAATACACAGCAAAGTCATGGTAGGGCATCCAAACCGGACCCTGACGGCTGACCTTCTGAACCTGAACAGAACGAAGCTCGTATAATAATAGGTCTGTTGACTGACACTGCGGCCTAAGAAAACACCTAAACACCATGGGAGTACGTAGGGAAACCGTGGAGTGTAGGCTATGTGATCTTCGACTGTGACGCCCTAAGTAGTAGGCGACACAGAACCTTTGGAGAGATCAGCCGGGAAACAGGCATGAATCTGAAGAACCTTATCAACAGGCTTCTAACCTAATTAAAGGCACAAACCTGTTCGAATGAGGAACCACTGACGACAGAGTGATACAATAGACCCCAGCTGGTCGCAGTGTCAAGGGAAGCTAAGTGCCAACCCTGTCTCTGGCTCGTCAGCTTTCAACCAACCAACCAACCATGTTCCTATAACTATATAAGATATAGGATAGAGAATACAACTAAGTGTACGTGATAAACATAATCAATAAGATGTAGAACATAATGAATAGGATGATTCGAATTCATTTTATTTCATTCATTTAATAAATAATTGAACGAAAGTATTCCCTTCCACGTTGCAAGATCAATTTTTTTAAAGTTTTTTCATATAACAGTTTTGATTTGATTCATCTTATATTTTCCGGAAGGTTATTATATAGTTTTGGCGCATTATATTAATAGATCGTTGCCCTAACGCTTTGTTGGCTCTCGGCAGATATGCGTTCTTTATTCTCATACTTCGCGTGTTATATGAATGTTCAGGTTCATCTAGGTTCATTTATTTGAGAAGATGAACATCAGCACTGACTTCACATATATTTGTGTGATATCTAGTATTTTCTCTTCGTCTCTTCGTCATTGCCTCCACCCTGCCCTCGCATCACGCAGGTAACGTCCAACGTAGGCACCGGGTGAGGGAGTCGTGGGAATTTTTTATTTCTGAGGGAGGTCGCGCTATGAAAAAGTTTGAAAAACACTGATTCAAAACATCCCCTTTCGCACAACTTTCTATGAATGTTTGAAAATTTTCGTGCATCTGGAATATTTCTATTTAGAAAGCGGTCTCCATACAACCGCCCGGCTTCCAGTGCGTTACCATCAGCAAGCCTTTACATGTAATGCATATCTGCAAACTCAGAATTCGTAAAATGGACCATGTTTTTTTTAATAATATTGTTAATTTTAGTGACTTACGTTACAACTAGATTAGGTAGACAACTGTCAAAACTGTTTATGGTTTACAAAACAAAATCTGCTTCTTACCTATTAGATACGTTTTTAATCCTTGATAATACTGAATTTCATAACAACGTGCAAACGAATGAATTTCATTTTTTTATGCGAAAGCAGTACGTCAAACAAACAAAAACAGAAGACCAGATTTGCAGAGAAAGAAATAAGAATTAAAAAAATATTTTTTACTAATCCCTCACGATCGCCACTGGCAAGAAAAAAACATTATGTCGTACACCAAAAATCCTTTTGATGCATACTACGTTTCACAGACATATCCAGGGTCATACCAAGGTTATCTTTAGCACCCTGTAGTTCAAAAGTTAAGACCTCTAGGACATATGTTCATGTGAAGTTTTTTTTTTAAATGACCCAAGAATAACCTTCTTCAATATTAGCATGTTATTGAGGAACACCCAGTATACTGACCCCGTTAAAACTTTCAACTGTGTGAATCTTGATATTTTAATAGAAATATTTTGTATCTTGAACTTTCCAACATTTTCAAAGTTTTTCAGTTCATATCTAGCTTATACCACGCTATCGTGTATCAAATCAACTTGGAAGGGATTCCACAAGGAATGTGGGACCACTTTCCCTCATCATATATGTGAAATATATTCCTGAGGTACTTCTTGTATCCACAGCATTATTATACAGTGCTTCTCAAAAGTCCCCTCCCCCCCCCTCTTATTTTTGGAACGATTATACATAAACAAGTGAAATTTGGAAACTGAATATTAAAGGTTGTAAACTTCCCTACCAGTGTTGATAGATGACGAAATCGTCAAAGATGACGTCACAAGGACATTGTGACCAATAATTTCAAATGGAACCCTACGGCAAGCGACACCTCTTTAAAAGGTATCGAAAAACCTATTCAATGATACTAATTTTGTTTGTGTTTATGGCAGTTTTGATGGCTCATTAGTAAACATTAAAATTTAAATTCCATTGAGTATGATAATAATTACAGATTTAAGAATCAGTATCTACTTAAAGAAATTACTCGAAGTGACCCCATTTACTTCCTGACAGTGAAATATCCTATTTTTAAACTCTTCTCGTACTTTTGCAAATGTGTCTGCGGAAACAGCCTCACATTCTGCAACAATACGTTGTTTTAAAACGTCAATATTGTCAGGTTCAGTGGCGTAAACCTTCGATTCAAGGTACCCCCACAGAAAAAAATCCAAAGGTGTGAGGTCCGGTGATCGAGCTGGCCATTCCGTTGAACCTCGTCGTCCAATCCATCTACCACGATACTCCTCATCCAAATACCGTCTTACTGCACCGTAATAGTGTGGAGGAGCACCATCCTGTTGGAATGTTATTTCCAAATTGCCGAATTCATCTGGATTATCTTCCAAAATTTCAAGGATTAACGGTTCCATTGCGTTTTGCAACAGCTCCAGATAAACCTCACCAGTTGGATTAGTATTTAAAAAAAGAGGCCCAACGATGTGGTTTACCAGGATACCTGCCCAAACATTCACCTTCTGGGGAAATTGGGTATGTGTTTCACGAAACAGGTGAGGATTTGCGTCACTCCAATACCTCACATTCTGTGTATTTACATTTCCATTTAGATAGAAAGTACTTTCGTCACTAAAACAAATTGTTTTGACATAGTCTGGCTGTTGGTTAATTTTGGTTTCCATATTTTCACAAAATTCTAGTCTTCGGTCTGGGTCGTCGTCTGAGAGTTGATGAACCATTTTTAATTTGTATGGATGAAATTTGTTTTTTTTTTCAACACCCTGGAAGATGCAACGTGAGTTGTTGAAGAAGTAGGATTAACTATTACTTCTGCCAGTATATCAATTTTTTCCTCATCAGAAATTTGTGGTCTGCCAGATCGCTTCGCATCATTAATACTACCCGTTGTTTCAAACTTACGAAGGAGCTCCCTCAAGTAAGTCCTCAAAACGGGGCGATCGGGAAACCTTTCATTGAAAATGCGTTCTGCTGCATGAATATTTTGTCCAGTTTCACCAAGAATTAGGATCGCTGCTACTTTATCACCTAAAGCACGTACCATTTCGCTTCTTGAAGCACTTAAACGTTCGGCTCACAACAGTTTAACAAATTATTAAAATGTACAAAAATATTAAAAGTACCAAAAGCTGCTAAAACAGTTAAACGTTCGATCAACAATACACAAATTATTAAATGTACAAAAACTTGGACAATTACAAAAACGTCGAATTAGGGAGACTAACAAAAACGTCAGCTTATTTGACAACTATCCAGAGGCGGAGCTTGAATTTGGAATTTTAGTATTAACTGATTTAATTCATCACAGCTTTGCGTTTTTCAAAAGCGAGTTGCCAAAACTGCCATAAACACAAACAAAATTAGTATCATTGAATAGGTTTTTTCGATACCTTTTAAAAGAGGTGTCGCTTGCCGTAGGGTTCCATTTGAAATTATTGGTCACAATGGCCTTGTGACGTCATCTTTGACGATTTCGTCATCTATCATCACTAGTAGGGAAGTTTAGAACCTTTAATATTCAGTTTCCAAATTTCACTTGTTTATGTATAATCGTTCCAAAAATTAGAGGGGGGGAGTGGACTTTTGAGAAGCACTGTATGCCGACGACCTTAAATTCTATAGACACGTAACTCCCAGGTAAACATCAACAAGTTACAACATTGATCGTATTGTGATACCTATCCTCGTACCTTAGTCATATGAAATTACTTTTAATGGTGTATTATGGAAATATCTGAAATTGTAAGAGAAACGTTATTATTATAGTCTGTCTCAGGAATTGGATAAAGCATAAAATTTGTTATTATTCAATTTCTAGGTGTTTGTAAACACATTCGAATGCATCAACACATGATATCACAGAAAGATAGTGAGAGCTTAGGCTCACGAGCTCTCACGAGATAGTCAACCAACCCATTGTGGATAAATTAGTTGATATTTTTAAGTTTATTACAAAGTAATCAATTGTCATCAACAAGGACGTTTCCAAAAAATGCCAAAATATATATAATGTAAAATGTATAGCTTGATAACGAAAATAACCCCATAGTTGGGAAGTCGTAAATAAACTTTATCGGGAATAAAATGAAAATAAATTGATTGATAAAGAACGATGCTGCATCCACCCCAGCGGTACGATAAAGATCATCAGTGAATGAAAAACAAGTTGTTTTTCTTAACCTGTTGGTATGCCATTTCGTTTTCCCACTTCCCGCTTAAGGTTACTTCACATTAGTTCTATAGCCTGGAAAAAACAATAGTAGGAAGGCAAACAAATAAGTTCGTGTCCTAGTTTTTGGCAATCTCGTCAACTACATAGTTTGGTTTTGAATTTAAACCTTTCGAAAGGGCGACTAGGTGTATTTTATAATACTTTGGTCGATACCGAATACCCATGCTGTCTAAAAAATCTACAAATACCCTTTTTTAACTTTTGCTTTTAGTATTTCCTGGGTTCGGCAATACCGGCATTAGGAGGATAAGTTTGAATTAATATTTCTTCAAACCATTTATCGAATAAATCTGCGTTCATGTCCTGATGATAGTCGGCTTTGCAAATTATATATTTTAGCCGATTGAAGTGAGGGGTATTTAAAAAAAGTCAACACCCAGCATTAACAATAATCAGAAACTTACCTCTATTCAGTGGAGCATTTAGTGCACATCGCTCATTTCTTTTTGAGCAACATCATGTGTATTATACCAAGTTTGGTGAAATAAACAATAAAATTTTGGTTTTGACGACTCTCATTTATTTTGCGTAAAAATGTATTCCTCAACACAATAAATCGATCCGATTCCAAAACAGACTGCTCATTGTTGAGTTTTCTGAAAGAGTGGGTCACGTTGAAATAAAAGTCTTATTTTCAACTAATATACATTTATTTTTAATGAAAAATGGAAAACCAGGTATCCTACATGATTTTCAATAAAACGAAAACACCTCAGTAGGAAAAGTAAAAAAATATTGAGTTTTTTGAAAGAGTGGGCCACATTGAAACAAAAGTCTTGTTTTCAACCAATATACATTTATTTTCAATGAAAAATGAAAAACCAGGTATCCTACATGATGTTCAATGAAATGAAAACACCCTAGTAGGAAAAGTAAAAATATATTGAAGTTGCAAAACAAATATGTTTTTATTGAGAAACATCAGAATGGTACGGAGGCATAGAAGGGGCAACAACAAAATATTTTGGAAAAACATTTGGAATTGTCAGTTCAAAGGGACAATTGTCAGTTTAAAGTGACAATTTTCAGTTCAATGTGACAATTGTCAGTTCAAAGTGACAATTGCCACTTCAATGTGACAATTGTCAGTTCAATTCCAAATGTTTGCGGTTATAAAATGATGAATGGTGTAACTCCTCTTAATGTAATACATATTATTGCATGGTTCCACGATTGTTCTGCAGCATTGTGCATTTTTTTCACATGTGATTTTAGATTGTCTATCCTTTTTTTCCTTTATAAGGTGCAATTGCAATAATTTTCTCTCAATCTTTTTTTTACATCCCTTCTTACTTCTTACACACGCTAAATGATCGACGATTGTATTCACTTCGCCGGGTGCAAGCAAGAATTTGACGCGAGCCTATGGACTTGGAGCATGGGGGAGGCGTTTAACGTGCAGCGCCGTAGTGGCGGAATGGGGCGAACTCGTCCGCTTTGTAAAAACCGGTGTTTACAAAGTTCAACAGTTTAAATCTTTCGTTCGCACACGCCAAAACGACGTTTGTGTTGTAATTCGGCGGGTAAAAGCTTCGAATCAAAGAGAGACCCAGTGTCGAAAGTGCGTGTAAGTATAATAAATGAACGACGCTGAGCGATTCGGCCGCAAATAACCTCAAATCAAATGTTTGGACGGTGAGCGTTTATGTATGAAAATACTGCGTAAACGTGTTTACAGTCGCCACGAGCATTCGATCTGCAAGTGCAGGAAGTTCTTGTAACATCTTTGTTATAATCAATCTACGGAAGAAAAAAAGGTCAATTGACAATTTTCGCAAGTTTCTTCATAAATATTTCTGATAAATTTTCTCATTGATATAAGCAATAATTTTTTTTCATACTAATAATTATAGTAATCTGAAAAAGCATGAATGAAACAAATGAAAAAAATGTATTCATCCAATATAAAATTATTTTTTCAGTAAAATTCTGAAAAATATGAAAATGCATGTATGTAGAAAAGAAAACAATATTTTCAATATAATTATTTTCGTTTCTTTCATATTTTCTTATTCCTTTAATGTACTGCAACATTAGACATGAATGTTTTTATTGAATGTTATCAATTGTTTGTGAAAGTATTTATCAACTCCTAATTCGACAGAGTACTGATTTGTTGTCGCTGCTACTTGGTTAATCACTTTCGCATGTATGCTGGAATGATACTGTTTTACTTCCCGCACCTGACACACGAATGCACTATTGCTGTTCCTTTTTTTACAGACTTATTCTCGAAAAAACAATGTGGCTTGTTATGAGTAAAAACCAAGTTGCAAGCACTTGCTTCATCATGAATATAAGACACTCTTATGTATGTATGTATGTATGTAATTTATTGTCAAACACTACGATGATAGGCGAATCACATGTTTGCAGTGCGCGTGTTCAGCCCTTCAATGCAGCCTTATGCGGACTCGTCTCCATCTGCTTTTTATTCATTACTAGCGCAATTTCCGAAACCGGGACTCAATTCAATTTGAAGTTTATACACGCTGGATCAAACGGTCAAACTTTGAAAAGACTCTATTTATTAAAGGGGTAAATGCGGATAAATTGCATTATACGGACGAATTCACCCGATACCGCTACTGCGGTGTCACTCACAAAAGTGCTCCAAGTCTATACACAGTGTAAATAACACGGAGTTTTACCAATGTTCTGACGTCTGCACGTGGACTTTTGTATCTCTGCACGGAATAGGAATTGGGTTTTAACGTCTAGTCTTTATTATACTCAGAAAATGAAGGAATGCATCGGAACGTCGATCTCTCGACGAGATACAGAGGTTTCTCTCCTCGATGGAATCACTAATCTAATCTGCGATGGGGACGGGTGAATTTATTAATTTTTGGTATCCTGTATTGATTCATGACTGCTCAAAGTTTTGTGATGTTCAAAGGGACTGAACTCTAACTGTTATTACTGATGAGTTATGATGAATAGAAATACTGGACTGAACAGTAAAGGTATAATAATAGGAAAATATAAATGTTTCTCAAATGTCACACTGATAATTACTAAAACTATGAACATCAACAACTATGTCAACTGTTCAGGATATATATGCAAAGGTGCCATGATACAATGAAATATATACTGAGTGTATTATTTCAACACCCCTCCTACTTGGCTACTTTGCAAAACATTCTGAACTTCACATCAATCCAAAATCTTGGATGCACCATTCAAACTTTGCTTGGGACGTAATCTTCGTCAGAATATCTGCTGGCATATTCTCTGTTTCAATAGGCTTAACGCAAATGTTTCCATTCTCAACAGCATCTCGAACAAAGTGGTGGCGAATATCTATGTGTTTGCTTCTTGCGTGAAACACATTGTTTTTGGATAGTTCAGTGGCCCCTTTGTTGTCGCAATAGGTTTATATGTGATATTTTCCAATCCTATTTCTTGAAATAACTGCTGCAACCACAACGCTTCCTTTGTTGCGTGGCTCAGTGCCATGTATTCAGCTTCTGTGGTTGATAATGCGACTGTCGGTTGTTTCTTGCTATTCCATGAGAACAAGGATTTGCCAAGTTTGAAGACATATCCAGCATAGGATTTTCTATCGTCTGTGTCTCCTCCCCAATCTGAATCACAGTATCCTGTTATTTCTTTCTGGCTACTTCTCTCATAGATTAACTTCTTTCCTTTAGTACCTCGAAGGTATCTCAGAACTCTCTTCACAGCTGTCCAATGGGGTTTTCCTGGGTCATTGTTGAATTTACTAATCACACTCACTGGATAGCTAATGTCAGGCCTTGTCCATTGTGAAAGATATATCAGTTTTCCCACTGCTTCTCTGTAGGGAATGCTTTTCATTTCATTTCTTTCTTTTCACTAGGTCCCATTTCACGGTTAATTTCTGGTTCTTCTGCATAGGTATCGAAACTGGATGACGTTGTTATATTGAACTCCTTCAAAATTGAATTTATTTTCATTTCTTTCTTTCTTCTTCACTACTAGGTCCCATTTCACGAGTTAATTTCTGGTTCTTCTGCATAGGTATCGAAACGGTAGTTTTCTTTGATCCAAAGTGATAATTCCTTTTCTTCTATCTCTCTATTCGTATGCCCAAACACTGGTGCGCTGGTCCTAAGTCTTTTATTTCAAATACCCTCTTCAAGTTCTCTTTGAACTCTTCAATTTTCCTTTTAATATTACCGAATATCAAAATGTCGTCTACATAAATTGTGATGATGAAAATTTCTCCATTTTCCATTCGATAATAGAGGCAAGGATCTACCTTCGATTGAGTTAAATTATTTTTCATAAGTTCGGTGTGTAATTTTTTGTTCCATACTCGACCTGATTGCTTCAACCCATATATTGCTTTATTTAATCTGCAAATAATTTTGAAGTCCTCCGAAGGATCTGTTTTCGGCAACTCCATGTATATTTCTTCCGATAATTCAGAATTCAAGTAGGCTGTCACGACGTCAATTAATTCCATTTCTAAATCTAGTTCAGCTGCCAATGCAATGAGGGCTTTCAGGGTAGATTGTCGAATCACTGGTGAAAATGTTTCATCGAAATCTATTCCTTCCTCTTGATAAAAACCTTTGGCTACAAGTCTTGCCTTGAACTTTTCTATTTTTCCATCAGCTCCCTTCTTCAGTTTGAAGACCCATTTGCTTTTTATCGCTCTTCGTCCATCAGGTACATTTTCTACAACATCCCAAGTATTATTGACTTCATGTGACCTCAGCTCCTGGACTATAGCTTGTTTCCATTTTTCAGAATTGTCACTTTCTAGAGCTTTTGTCAATGTCATGGGTTCTGAATAATTGGACTCATCTGATGAACTGGCTACACAAAAGTAATCTTGCAGGTAGGTTGGTGGCTTACGATTTCTTTTTTCTTCTCCAACAATGCAATCAATGCTTCCAGCTCCTTCTGAAATATGTGCTTGTTCTGCTTCCATTTGTCTGCTTTCGCTTTGTTCTGTTGGATCTATTTCTATCTCTTCCTTGTCTCCACTTGCATTTTCTTTATCCTTTTGGTGAGCTATTATAATTTCATTTTCTATTTGCTTTGGATATGAACTCGATAAATCTGATTTTCTAAGAAAATACATTTCTAGAAATAAAAAAAAATTTCTTTTTTTTGTTATTTTCTTTTAATTTGATTTGGTCAAACAATCTATAAGCTTTCGTATTTTCCTCATATCCAAGAAAAATGCACTCCTCTGATTTTGAATCTAATTTTCTCCTTTTTACATCTGGGATTTGCACAAAAGCTTTGCAACCAAAAACTCGTAGGTAGCTCACATCGGGCTTTTCTCCGCTCCAAACTTCTTCGGGGGTGGAGTTGAGTAAGGCAATCGTTGGGGAACGATTCTTGAGGTAAACTATGGTACTGACGGCCTCTGCCCAAAATGTTTTATCGAGGTGTGCTCCTTCAAGAATGCATCTTACTCGTTCGACTATGGTTCGATTAGCCCTTTCAGCTACATCATTTTGTTCGGGGGTATATGGCGCTGACAGTTGATGATAGGTACCATTTTGTTGCAGAAATTCTTCCATGGGTTTGTTTAAATATTCTCGCCCGTTGTCAGTTCTTAGTTTCTTTAGTTTTCTTCCTGTTTCAGTTTCAACCATCATTTTGAACATCTTGAAACAACTAAAAACTTCATTTTTCTGACGTAAAAAGTAGACGGCAGTTTTTCTTGACTTGTCATCTATAAAAGTGAGAAAATATTTTGCTTTACCAATTGATTCCACTTCCATGGGCCCGCACAGATCAGAATGCACAAGTCCCAATATTTCAGTTGCTCTTTTTCCTTTTTTGTTAGGAAATGAAGCTCTACTATGTTTGCCAGTAATGCACCGTTCACAAATCTCTCCATTGGATGAAACATTTCGGGGTAATCCTAAAACTGATCCATTGTTACTGATATGACCGAGACGTTGGTGCCATAAATCATAATCACTTGAAGTTTTTGTCACACATACTTTATCTCTAACGACGTCGAGTGTGTATAAACCATCTTTACTTCTAGAGCCTGTTCCTAAAACTTCTTTGGTATCTTTGCTTCTTATAGTACACTTCATGTCATTGAAAAATAGTTCGTTTCCTTTATCAGCAATTTTTCCAACTGATAATAGGTTCATCTTCAAATTAGGAATGTATAAGGAGTCTTTCACGAGGATCTTTTCTGAGCTGCCATTAATATTCACTGCTAAGGAGATATCACCTATACCTTCGGATAAAATTTGATTTCCGTCAACAGTTTCTACGTTGATTTTTCGATCAGGAGAATTGATACTTTCGAATGATTGTTTTTGTGAACTCATATGGCGGGTTGCACCAGAATCTAAGTACCAGTTTTCATCGCTTCCTGCTGTCACTTCACTCTCAACAGCTGCGTATGCATGTCTTGGTTCCTGCTTGGATGTTGATGGCTTTGTAGATGACTGTTCTTTATAATGGTTTCTTTTGTTTCTGCACACTTTTGCTATATGTCCTAGTTTTCCACATATGAGACACCTATTGGAATGCCGTTTTTCATTTTGCTCAGTAGCTTGGAAAGACTTCTTGGCATGGTTAATGTATTCGCTTCCTAGAGCTGAGTCATTCTTCATAGAATTCTCGTTTCGCCTGGCTTCCTCTTGTAAAAGATTTTCGATAACGGAATCTAATACCAATATTTCAGCACTATTTTCCATAGCTATGACTAATGAATCGTAATCGTCTGTTAGATTTGCCAGCAATTTGAACGCCATATAGTCATCGCTGACTTCTCTGCCAACACCTTTCAATTCGGTTTGGATTTCTAGCATTTTGTTGATGTAGTTCTCCATTCTGTGGAAATCACTCAGCTTAGTTGAATAGAGCTGACGATCCAGTATGATTTGCCGCCGGAGTCCAGTACTCTCGAATGCTTTTTCTAATTTGGTCCATGCTTCTTTAGCGTTGTTTGCAGTTTTCGTGCGAACGTAGATATTCGAATGGATGTTAAGAACTATCGCGGCTAAAGCTTGTTGATCAGTTTCAGTATCAACTGTCTCATCTGCTGGGGGTTCGACAGCTTTCCACAACTTGTCTCTTATGAGTAGCATTTTCATCGCATATTTCCAGGTTCCATAATTCTTCGCCCCTTCTAATTTTTCGACACGATATACTGACTGACTTGCCATAACAATAGTTTTTTAATTTTTCGATAAACTATATATGTTGAGCAATCCTGGGCCCATAACCTGATGAGTTATGATGAATAGAAATACTGGACTGAACAGTAAAGGTATAATAATAGGAAAATATAAATGTTTCTCAAATGTCACACTGATAATTACTAAAACTATGAACATCAACAACTATGTCAACTGTTCAGGATATATATGCAAAGGTGCCATGATACAATGAAATATATACTGAGTGTATTATTTCAACAATTACTCATTACTCAACAGTGTTTATATTTATTTGAATTCGCAATACAATTCATAATCTCAAAACATATATTGTCACAGGGAGGTTCTGAAATATGGCTCAAGGGTTAACCATACTGAGTATATTCTATCTACATTATTAAAAACTTTTCGCGCGGAAGCATTCATGAACTTCGGAGCCTCAAATACGTTGTTAATATGTTTCTATGCCAATAAATTTCATTCACACCCCGCTGTATGACATAATGAGGTACAGAGTTGCAACATTCTCTGTTTCCGACCGACACCATATTTCCAGGGAGAGATTTATTATAGCGCTTTTTCAGCGACCTGTATCGTTGCTCGTTCCGTTAATTACATTACTTTGCCGTATTATGGCAAAATGTATCTGTTTATATACGTGAATGAAAAGCCTGGATTGTTTATTACAGAACAGTTTTAGGCCGTGGAGATTGCACAAAATCTGAGATCTCACCTCAGAGCCAGCCTACATATCTCTTCTCAGCAACTGTAGAGGTCAGATTTTCTATCGTTCTCGTTATTCTTCCCGGGATTCCACATCCATAACTGCTTCCTACTTCACTCGTATCAATTAAGCTGGACATAGATGCATGTATACCTAACAAACGGACTGTAAAATATTATTAAATTTATAAATCGACGGAACGGAGTTTTTGCACATGGGTAGAGGTGATGAGTGATATTCAACATAACCTACACATTATACGAATCATAAAAAGCCTGTGTTGGTTTAGATTTGTATTATAATATTCTGAATATTCATCCATGCTTCGTTTTCCGTGTCACAATGGATTATGAAATACATGAAGGTATGCTTCTTGGTGCCGTGGGACTGTAGCATTGGGAAAGAGTCGACACACTCGAATAACAATAACTAGGCGACCACGACGTTATAAAACAAGACCCATAAACCGTAACAGAAAAGTAGAGAATGCCTACAATTATTTTTTGAAGATAAAGACTGCTGATCCAGATCAATTTTTTAAGTATAGACGAATGAAGATTTCAGTATTTAATGAATTATTAGGTTTTGTAAAAAACATCACACATAATTCTTTCTTTTGATTGGGTGGACGCAAGAAACGTACTGTAAAATGATGAAAGTTGGCCAACTCATCCGTTCCAGTCCGTTTCACTTACGTTACGTTATGCGTTTACGTACATTTATAAACAAGAGTACATACATTCTATAGTTGATCTTTTTGCAGTGCGTCTACATTTACAGTCCGTCTAACGATAAATCCTGCTTTAGTGATTTTTTTTATTTAAGTATCTTGGGCTCGATAAACAATTGATTCTTATCGAAATATCGAATGGATATTTAGATTACAATACTTTTTCCTAAGGTCGTTCGATAGTAAAAATGAAGAAAGGTTTGAAATAGGACAATTGATCTGACAATTAGGGGAAGGTGAGGCAAGACACGTGACAGACACGTTGATATAACCCGGCCCTGAAGAATTAAAAACCCCACAACTGACTAACCATTGATATGACCCCGTACAGGATGTTGTTCAAATGGAAACTCCACACTTTAGTTTACTTTGTTAAGATGTTGTCACCAAGTTTATAAAGGGCTATACTTGCTGTGAATAATTTATAAAAACTCAATGCCGACTTTTATCGAGCGGCAGATAAGAATCGTCCTCCCAGTATATAGATGATATTAATAAAAAATTACTTCGTTACAACAAATAAACACACTGTATGGTATGATATTACAATCCATACAACTTCAGTACTTCCATAGTACTAAATACCAGTTCCAAATAATGTAATGCAACCTGTTTAATATTCAATATTTAATGTTGTTCGGATGATAAAGTCCTAATAGATTGGTACAGGAAACCATGTAGCTCAGGAAGATATATAAAATATTGGTCGTATCATAAACATTCGTTGAAAGTGAACCTAGTCAAACAAATGAAAAATAGAGTGTTGAAAATCTCTAACATACAATTTCACAAAAAAATCTCAATATTCTTTTGAATCTTTTTCTTGATAATTCATATCCAGCCAGCATGGTAAAAAATATTTTGTTTAATACACCAACCTCACTTGAGATTGTAACTAGACCAAGTACAATACCCCTCATCAACAGTGATAACAATGATATTGATACTGCCCCAGCACAAGTCATGTATACATCCTTACCGTTCTTCAAAGAAATGACACCTAAATTATCTAGAATTTTTCATGATCTATGAAACATCAAAATTGCAAATACAACCGTCCTAACTATTGGTTCAGTACACACAAAAATTAAAAGTAAAGTACCCATAACTGCACAAACGAATGTAATATATAGTATTCCTTGTCGAATGTGGGATAAGAATTATGTTGGTCAAACCTCAAGACCATTAGGCGCTAGAATCGTTTCCCACAAAAGTGACTGCAGATTACACCCAGAAAGATGCGCATTAGCAGAGCATGTGAACAAGATTGACCACCATATGAATTATGAATCCACAAAGGTCTTAGCTAGTGAATCACACTCAACAAAAAGATCCTTTCTAGAAATGGCCTATATTTTTTAATATAGAAACTGTATGAATAAAAAAACAGATATAAATCATCTCAGTGAAATTTACTCCTATCTATTGACGTTGGATAAAAAGTTAACAAACAACAATCTCACTTTAAATTTTTCCAATCTTGAATCCTACAAAAATAATTATGTTGGCAACATACAATTGGCACCAGTGTTATCAGTCTTAATTTGGTTTTGGCTCATCAGAGGGCATGTCAATTGTCTGTCAGATGTCATGTCAACTACATGTCAGAAGTACCTAACCTGTTACCTGACACTTCTTCCCACATGGGGAAATGACATTCACCTATAAAAATTGTGAAAATCCTTATTTTAATACTTAACTAGTTATTTTGAACTTTATTTCCATCATATTTAAACACCTGTATAATCATTATCAACAAAGATGTAAGTCATATTCAAACTATATTAAAAAAAAACTAACTTTAAATTTTACACTTTTGTAGTCTCCCTGATGATGGAAATAATTAATGAAATTTCCGAAATCTTGGACAACCTTTAAAGAGTTCTCTTTTATTTGCTGCAGAACCCCACTATTTACTGGTTCCATCCCTAACTAGTCAGCAACGACTACCCGTTCTATATATATATATATATATATATATTAAATATATATATATATTATATATATATATATATATATATATATATATATATATATATATATATATATATATATATTAAATATATATTTCGAAAGTCGTGAAATGGAGGCTTCCGCAATATGTGGTATTTCTATGAAATCTACCTTCCCAAAAAACTTTCAAGAATGATTTACATAGTTGGTTTTTTTGATTGGAACAGCAACGCTGCAGTTCATATTCGGCACCATATTATTTTTGTGAGCAAATTTCCATTAGTTTTTCCGTTAACGTGTATTCATTTTGTTTTAACAATATGAAATTAACAGAAAGTTGAAGAAAATAATAAAATCAAATTCTGATTTCGAGAGAAGAATATGAGTGAGACAACTAATTGAGGTAAATTTAAATATGATTTATCAATCGAAAACTTATAAGAAGATTGTTCCTTTGCAGTACTTTTTCTTACTGTAGGTTAAGCTACTAATAATAAAATGGCTTTGTCTTGGTAGATCAAGAACGTTGGGAATTTAAAATAGTTCATCTGCTTTTTGTCTTGAAAAACTTACGTACACTTCTACCCTAGCTATGTAGGAAAGTTTTTGTTTTTTTCGTGCTAAATTCAACAATGACATACATCCTACATGTGATGGTCGATTGAATTATTTTCGTTTTCATTCTCTTTTTCAAAACAGTTCATGTCATCATTGTGAGATTCATCTTGCAACACAATTTTCTTGTCTTCTCCTGACGCTGTGCAAAAAATTACGAATACTAGCCTTTTTTTCCTTTAATTTATTTTTTTCTTTAGGTGGCCTCCTTTTCCAATGCAATCGCAGCTTTTTCCGGTGTACTGGTAGCTACTAAACTCCTAAATAACCTTCTTGTTTTTTTCCAGTTCCTGGTTTTGCCTATAATGGTGGTTGAAATTGGTCAAGAGTTAATATTCCGCAATTTCCTGATAGATTTGCTGAAGTCGAAGGAGTTACATCAATTCCATTAGGCCGTTCTGAAAGTTGGTTGATTTATTTCAGTAGATAGTGAATATAGGTTTGGTCTGCTTGTACCAGTGAGATCTTGTTTTTTTTGGAAGGTGGAAGAAATTCTTTATGGACACCTTGCGGTAGTGTGGGAGGCCCTGAGTTGGATTCACCCACTATAACCTCCACCCCGCAGGCTAGTTGTTAGGATTTTCATATGGAGTCATGAGCCATGCTAGGTTTTTTAATCCCAATGTGCGTACAATCAGTTACACCGATGGCAGTAGGAAACTGGTACTTACTTTGCCATAATAATTTTGAATGTAGTATTACATTAGGTGGAGTAGGAAATGTTATCCAGTCGTTTGCTTATTCGTTGTTGCTATTAACACGTTGAACGCCATGTGAGTTATATCTAACTCACGCTGCATTTAGTCCAAGGGTTACGTGAGTTAAATATTACTCCAACCATGCATTGAATTTCACGCCTTGTGAATGGAATACGCTTCACAGTTACCATGTTATGTGAATGCAGGCTCTTTCTGCTTGGCCCCAGGGACAAATGATCAGAATTCACTTTTTTTATAACTGATTCTGGAGAGTCATTTGAATCAGTACGCACTTTCAGATGATGGAAACGTCATTTTAATATCAAAATAATGAAAATAAACGAATTTTTTTAGCATTCAGACTGAATAATATAATATAAATTATACAGTGTGGCTTTTAATAGCGGCGCCCCTGTTTACTTCTGAACGGTTCGACGTAGAATAATGGAAATAAAAAAATTGAATGATATCACCGATACTACTTTTTGAAATGAAAGACATTGTGATTGCCGGATAGATGGCGCGGGGGCACATCAAGTGGGACATCGTTGAAAATATAATTCAATTCTTTTTTCAACCATCTCCTTTTTTCTTTATTTCGTTTGAACGTTTTTTTACAATAGGCACTTGAAATGTCAAATATACGTGCGGATCGAGTGGCATATCGTTGCAAATATAATTCAATTATCTTTTCAACCATTTTTATTTTTTTATTTTATTCAAACGTTTTTTCACAATATGCATTTGCTATTTTGTTATACATGACATTTCAAATGGATAATGTGAAAAAATGTATTAACGAAATAAAAAAAAACTAGATTGTTGAAAAGAGAATTAGTTATCTTTTCAACGATGTGCCACTTGACTCCCAATTCTATTTGAAATTTTTAAGTTGATGTCATCATAATGTCTTTTATTTCAAAAAGTAGTATAAGTGATTTCATTCAATACTTTCCTTTTCATTGTTCTACGTTGAACCGTTCGGAAGTTGACAGGGGCGGAAGACTATTGAAAGCTGCACTGTATAAACATAATTAGCAATGTGATGGTAATTACCATCAGATTTTTATGGCTTTCTGTTTCATAAAAAAATACTCAACACAGAAAAACCTTTACATTTATAAGGTGTCTGTTAACATTTTTTCATTGCATGTTCTCTTCCATGTTCCGCTTTCATAATCTCATAGCAAAATGTACATCTTCTTCTTGCCGAGCACATTTTTTTCAGAGAATTTTTTTCATTTTTCACTTCTATTTCTATTTGCTGCTGAACTTTTGTTCCAATCAGATAGTTTGAAATTTCTTCTCTGAACTTTGTTATCTGCATTTTCATTTCGTTTATGAAAAAAACAGAACATTTGTCAGCATGAATTATATTGAAATGATGACTTCGTATTCGATAGCTTTTCTTGATTAAATTATTCTTGAATAATATTTATGTATACCGAGTGCTGTCATAATTTTTTTGGCCTGCTCACTTTGTAAATAAATATAATGAATAACGCTTGGCAATGCTGTGATTCTCTAGCGCTCTCGGCGATAGTTCAGAACTCGTTACGTCACATTTTGGCGCGGTTTCCGCATTGTGAAAACAGGAACATTTCTTTGGAAATTTATTTTGGAAAAAAACTACTTTGAAAAAAAAAACAATGAAAAAAAAACCAACCACTTTTTTTATCATTCTGGAGATCAGCAGCATTGCAAAATATACAGAAGGGAATTCATGCAGACTGAAACATTAATGGGCGTTACTGCGTGAGTCACAGGCAATGCGCGTGGCTCAAGAACGTTACTCTGGTCTTGGCGCTCTGTGAGTTGCATGGAACTCACGGACGTACGTAAACATGAGAAAAAACACCCGTATTACAAATTTCTAGGAGAATTTATGATCCCAGTGCATTTTCAATAGATATCGTTAAAAAAAGCATGTGGCCCCAAATGTTTTATTTTTTTCTTTGATTTGGCGATCAATGTGTTGATAACATGTTTCTCAGTTTTCGACACTGTAGACTGTTCCACTCCTAACTCCCCACCGACGCCTTTTTGGTATCTCGGATCAGCTAAGTAACCTAAACATATTTTCATTGTGAGTTTCATCACTGTTTCCTAGAAACCTGCCTGTTAACCACTGCACAGTTTCTTCTTTAAACCTATACAATCAGATAGTTTGAAATTTCCTCTCTGAACTTTGTTATCTGCATTTTCATTTCGTTTATGAAAAAAACAGAACATTTGTCAGCATGAATTATATTGAAATGATGACTTCGTATTCGATAGCTTTTCTTGATTAAATTATTCTTGAATAATATTTATGTATACCGAGTGCTGTCATAATTTTTTTGGCCTGCTCACTTTGTAAATAAATATAATGAATAACGCTTGGCAATGCTGTAATTCTCTAGCGCTCTCGGCGATAGTTCAGAACTCGTTACGTCACATTTTGGCGCGGTTTCCGCATTGTGAAAACAGGAACATTTCTTTGGAAATTTATTTTGGAAAAAAACTACTTTGAAAAAAAAAAACAATGAAAAAAAAACCAACCACTTTTTTTATCATTCTGGAGATCAGCAGCATTGCAAAATATACAGAAGGGAATTCATGCAGACTGAAACATTAATGGGCGTTACTGCGTGAGTCACAGGCAATGCGCGTGGCTCAAGAACGTTACTCTGGTCTTATTATGACGAGAAAAACGAGGTTTGTGAAGTTCAACACAGTGCACTTGGAGTAAATCTGCCATGATGACAAAAACAAACAAACACAACCTTTTACTTCGCTGATAGTCCCGAAACTGACTAGATGCATCATTTCTGAAGGTTGCTCTACATTTGGAGTGAAAGCTGGGTTTTATTCATAATTTGATTCTTTCGAAGTATATGGATCAACCAAACGAGGATTTGCTCTTACCTTTGAGTAAAAGGTTTTGCTTTATATTTTTAATCATATAAGTGAAATGTTTTGCTTTTTTTGATTTATAAGGCTCCTTAGCTCTCCACTTGATCCTAACAGACCTTTCGTGTCACCATTTCATATCCATGGTTCCCGATTAAGGGCCACTCCGAGGTCCCTCCTAGTAATTGCAAGTAGGTACTATGGATACCTTGCAGTGTTAGAGGTTCATCTGGACGACCCATATCGTTTGTTCAGCACCCTGCAGAGTCCTCTTTCGATCTCGTAAAACGCTGGAAATCCCATCTACTCCAGCTCCCCCCTTGGATTTAGGTCTATTTGCCAGAGCCTAGTTAGTCAAGTAAAAACCTTGTCGTATATTGGATGGTGTGATGGACACAAGACTGATTACGCATCAACCACGAATCCATGCCAAAATGTTAAAAAAATTCGACGGTACAAACATTGACAAATCTAATGGCTGCATTTTCGTTGAGGTGTGAGCACACGGGATTTATCTGCTGAATCCACCGCTTGAATTGATGAATGCCTCTCATGGTAACATTCACAAATGGTAAAACATTCTAGGATTAATCTTCTCACATGAAAAATTAATTATTGGAGAAAGAGCTTGTCCTCTAGCGCTTGCAATGCGGCATGGTATGTATACACATCTTTTTTCACCACTGTTAACCTGTTATTTTTATGGCTCTTTTGCTGCTATTAATTCCATATATTCATTAACTACCTCACTTTATGGGGTTTATGTACGACGGTCGTATCTGTCTCGTCGGGGTTGAATATTTCGCAGCCATCGTCAAATGAGGAATTTCGTTTAATTACGTTTTCAAGAGAGGAGATTAAAGTTTTTACTACCTCATTATTGAATGATGTTCTCGATGAGAATTCAGGGCATCACCTACAACCCCTCAGCCAGTCGATATCATTCATATCGTACAGACGTGTGTCTCCTAGAACTCTCCAATTTATTGTGAATGCACAGTGTTTGGAGTTCTCTCTCGGTGTTTCGAATTCACCAACAGTAAGTCTGTTAATTTTTATTATCTCCGCTACCTCATCGCATCACACCTCTTATGAACTGATGAGGGAGTACATTTTTGCCCATTCGTATTATCATAAATACCCATCCTGGTATGCCGAGTACATGCCATTGCAGGCAATGTCAATCTATATGATATCGACGCTTAAATCAAGTGCTCTCAGTGCCAGCGTATATTCCACAAGAGATGTGCTCGTTCAGCATCAGGTGGTGCCGATGACGTACCGCTCTCCTCAGACGCATGGGTTTGTCCGTTTTGTGTCCCAAGTTCCCGCTCAACTGATACAATTGCACTCAGAAATATGCAATTCAACGCCCCTATGTGCCAACTATCTACTATCAATAGCACAATAGCCGACCTCAGAAATGATCTAGCAGCTTGCCGCCAAGACATATCCTCACTGCGTGATAGAGTTTCGTACTTGGAGAATAGACCTTCCTCCACTTCTTCGCTTTCCGAGGAAGACGTTATCGCTGAAAGTCTAGAGCGGCTTAGGCGCGGAAAAAAATATGATTATTCTGGGTATCCCTGAACAATCTCCAGAGCATGATTTTTTCGATATACTAAAAAAACTGCTGCTGAACTGGATCACAACAGTGCTAACCTCATCCATTCTCAAGTCAAGTCAAAATATACTTTATTGTCAAAGAAAATAGATCTTGTTGACAAAGCATGAAATACACATATAATAGAACACATGTCAAAAAAACAAATATATAGGCATTACAAACATCAGAATTTCAGATTTCACAAACAAAAACACAAAAACTAAAAAAAAACATGATGGTTTGTTTAGGTGAACATTTAAAGTCTGGTTAGAATTACTGGTTATCTCTCGTTAGAATTTACAGGTTATCACAGTATAATTCATAGATCGAATAATAGGCCTTTTCAAAAAACTAAAAAAAAACATGATGGTTTGTTTAGGTGAACATTTAAAGTCTGGTTAGAATTACTGGTTATCTCTCGTTAGAATTTACAGGTTATCACAGTATAATTCATAGATCGAATAATAGGCCTTTTCGATTAAAAGATCTTGAACTGATCTCCGGATTTCTTTCAATCCTGTAATATTTTTCAGAATGATAGGAAGATGATTATATACCTTGATACTTTCATAAATCAGAGAATGCTTAGTCAAAGCGAATTTTGGAATAGGTAAATAAAGCATATGGTCCTGTCTGGTACTGCGACAATTGGATCCGGCAGAGTATATGCTAGTTTTATTTTTATGTATTAGGCATACTGTTTCCAATATGTATAAACAGGTTACAGTTAGTATTTTGTGGCTGATAAATAGGGGCTTGCAGTGATCTCTCGATTTCGACTTTGTAATATATCTCAATGCTCGCTTCTGAAGAGCAAATATCATATTATGTAAATGTAAGTTACAATGTCCCCAGAAGGCTATTCCATAGCGAATATGAGATTCGATCAAAGCAAAGTAAGCCATTCTAGCTGTAGTATACCCTAGCTCATCACTCTAATTGCATAACAACCACTAGAAACTTCTTTACTCAAATGGGATACATGTTCTTTGAAGTTTAATTTATTATCTATGTAAATACCTAGGAATTTAGTGTGCTGTTTGTTTTCTATGTAGTGGTTTTCCAATTCCAAATCGTCTAGTTTACATTTGAAAGTAACTAGTTTAGTTTTGTTCAGGTTGAAGCATAGAGAGTTCGCGTGACACCAGGTTTGAATTTGTTGAACATCTATTTTTATCATATTTGATAGCTGATTTATTTCTTTATTGCTCCATATAATAGTGGTATCGTCGGCAAATACAGTAAATCGTCCTGCGATATCAATGGTCATTGAGTCATTTAAATATATTATTCTGGATCCCGGCTGGGTAAACTCACTAATAGTAAGAACAAACCACGTCCTTATCGTTTAATATTGGAATCTCAAGAAGCTGCTCTATGTCTAATTAAAAATGTTCGAAATATTCTTCCCAATCTGCATCCTAAAATCAAGTTCAAATCGGATATGACGCCGCATCAACTGAACCATCTCAATGATCTTCGACAATAACTTAAAGCAAGATCAATAATAGATAAAAATCTTACCATTAAATATGTGCAAGGAATTCCAAAAATGGTGCAGCTTTCCAACAAGAGACTGAGAGAAGAAGAGATCTCCCCTAGGCGTGACCAAGGGCTCAAATTTCACAAGATTCCACATTTAATAAGCCAAGAATAGCAACCCACTCAAATAACGTTTTGGAACTGTCAAGGTTACAATAATCTGGAACAATATATTACTGACAATGACCGAATCCATATTCTGTGCTTATCCGAAACTTGGCTGACTAGTGAACTGTCTTATTTTTCAAATCATCTATCCACTTTTAAATTTTGTAGTTCTTGTGCAATTGAAGAAAAATCAGCTGGCCGAGCAAGTGGTGGTCTCTCCATTATCTGGAACACTAACTTTTTACTGACACTTATTGATAAGTCTCCTTGGTGGATCTTTTGTCTGAACGAAACCAATTCTAATTATGAATTTATCATCTGTAATGTCTACTTTAAACATAGCTTAGATATTAAATATATTCTAGAGCTGTTTCAAGACTCTTTAATAGATATCATTGAAAATTTTCTGATACCTTAATAGTAATGGGGGGCGACTTCAACCCCAGGGTTTCTGATATTGATTTTTCTCCCCATGAAATATTCGAAAATACAAATCTATACAGCCAAAGATCCAGCCTTGATCGTACGCTAACCCCAAGGGGCCGTTCTCTGTTTGATTTCATGAACTGCAATGGTCTTACACTACTAAATGGAAGAAGTAACTCTGACCGTCCAAGTCAGTATACATTTATACGAGCAATGGGCAGAAGCATTGTCGATTTGGTTTGGGTAAACAATTCTTTTTGTCAAAAATTGAAGATTTCTCCGTTGACAATATGTTCTCCATGTCAGATCATTTATCAGTATCCTGCCTTCTTAACCTCAACGTGAGGATCCCCTCAAATGGAAACTATCCGCAATATCCTAAATCAAAAATCCTCAGACTTTCTGAAAATTATATATTACCTTACAAATTACACATGATGAACTCGAATAGGCATATAGGCAACCCTACTATAGAAGATTGTCAAAATATCTTAATAACAACAATACATGAAGCATGTTACATTCTAGCTCTCTCAAAAATCTCCAGCCCTCCCGGTCGCTACACTTTCGAAAGCAAACCGTGGTTTGATCATGAGTATATTGCACTCAAACATCGGGTGAGTCATGAATTTAAAATGTGCAAATCTCATAACTTTCCACCAGTACTCAAATCTGAATACCTAGACTTGAAAAAGACTTATAGGAAATTATTTATTCACAAGAAGAATGATTATGAACGTAATATGATTCTCTCTCTTACAAATTCCAGTAATTCAGCTACTTTTTGGAAGGCCATTAGTGAAGTTCGAAACCCCCTTGGGATTCCTGCATCCTTAGACATTATCGAATGAGAATCTTTCTACAGCCAAGTGTGTTAGACAAACAACTTTTTTTTGACGCTAGAAACCCGCACTTTGATCTCCCAATCACGACACAATATATATTCGATGCACTCAATCATTGCAAAAACAATAAATCCCCCGGAAATGATGAAGTGTCCTTTGAGTTCCTGAGAAGTCCCCCTAATAACTTGATCTTGTTCTTATCATCATCTTTCAATACAATTCTAGACACTGGGTCCTCACCCAAAAGTTGCTCTGAAGTCATTTTGAAAATGATGCACAAAAAAGGCCCCACCAGCGATCCGTCTAATTATCGAGGCATAGCTCTAGTTAACTGCATTGCCAAAGTTTTCATGCACATAATATACTCCCGTCTAGTGAGTTGGGCTGAAACATTTAGCATATTACCGGAATGTCAATCTGGCTTTAGACAAAACAGAGGTTGTAGTGACAATGTTTATACAGTGTCCTCGGTAATTTCAAAGAACGTGAAATATTCGCCATTTTTGTTGATTTTAAAAGGACTTTCGACAGCGTAAACTACCAACTCCTCTGGTCAAAGCTTTTTCATCCTGGTGTTAGCTCTCATATGATCAGATTACTCAGAAGATTTTACTCAAATGCAACCATGCGTGTCAAATCAAATGCCGAGTTTTCTCGAACATTCACCATTTCTGAAGGAGTCTTACTAGGGGAAGTTCTATTTGCCCTTTTTTAGCGGATATTGAAGAATATTTTAAGAACAATGGTGCTCGTGATATTAACATAGATAACTCAAATGAACTCCATATGCTCTTGTATGCCGATGATATCGTTATTCTGAGCCAATCCGAAATTGACGTAACTAAAAAATTCCAGCTTCTGGAGAATTACACCCACTCAAATCGTCTATCAGTTAATACTGCGAAAACCAAAATTGTTGTTTTCCTCAGAGGTCCCTATAAAACAGACTTCCGGTTTTCGTTTAATGTACATCCAATAGAAACTACCAACTCATATACATATCTTGACGTTTTATTCAAATCGTGGATAGTTCACATTTTGTCCGTCTATTCAGAAATGTTGCTCCTTCCTTCGATCATAACGTCCCAGCAGATTCGGAAAAATTTCTAAGATACCTTCTGGTAGGTTTACATGAAGATTTAAACGAGGCGAGTGCAGAGATTCGTCCATCACCAAACGATTTTGTTATCACGAATGATAATCAGAAAGCTTCCATTTCTTGAACAAGATATCTCTCTACTCATAATTCCAAAATTGTGGATACATTTGCCGGTCAGCTGAAGTCTATATTGAGATGTACTTTTTGTAATTACTGCTCCGTTACTTTCGAACCTTTCTGGGTACTTTCAATCCCTATTCCAGACTTGCCAAACGAAGTCGTGAATTCAACACAATGTATTGAAGTTGACAGAAGAGGAGACTTTGACTAACGATGCGAGCCCATACTGTTCAACTTGTGGAATGAAAAGGGAATTCAAAAAGATGATTCGTATACAAACATTTCCAAAAATTTTTGTTATACATTTAAAACGTTCTTCGACTGATGGCAGTAAATTGGACAATGTGATTGATTTTCCCATACAAAATATTCTACTCAGGATGGAATGAATACTCTTTATAATATCTACGCCATATCTAATCATAGCGCAGAATTTCCAATGGACACTATACTGCATATTGACTGCCGTGTATTTTCCAAGATTGATTCTCTCAGCTCCCAGGGAGCATGTGTCCTTTTCAATGAGAAAGTTGATGATCTGACTTCTGATGGTGTTGTGGGTTTTTCCGGGTTTTCCTCCAACTGAAACAGCAAATGCGCCATCACTTCGAGTCCCGGGCTTCAATCAAGATTTTCATCTTGATATTATTTTATATTTAAAACTTTGCTTTTGTATTTTTCAATTCTGAATAAAGATGTTATATTAAGAACAAAAAAAACCGTCTTCCTTTTTCCGTGATATGGCTGATGGTTCCAATGCCAAAGCTAAGCAAGCTAGTGCTTCATTACTCCCACTTCTTGCTATGACCAAGGTTGAATCAATACAAATCAGGCTGCGTCTCTTTGACTCTCTTGTCCTTAGTGTTATGTCCAACTGCATTCCTGTCTGCGATCTACGCTATGTCGAACAAGTACACACACAATTTTTAAAAAGGGTTCTTTCAGTCCCATTCCATACACCGGACTATGCAGTCAGAATTGAATGTGGTCGTGTCATACTTTCGTACAATATTTTCAAATGGACACTGAACTGGCTAATAGAAATCTTCGAAATGCATGACTCCCGTTTACCAAAAACTATTCTCAAACGTCAACTTCAGGTTACTAACTCTGACCCTAAATATAACTGGATACTGCAGGTAAAATCATTTTTCACACGTGTATCACACGCCGATGATATCTTGGACAACCTTTTCCTGGAATATATGAAATCCAAGAAGAAATATCTCCTATTTAAATTCAGATAAAACCTGTATGAGGCTGATCTATTACTTTTGCAACGGTCATCATTCCTGACCATGTATAACTCTTTCTCGATTCTACATAATTCCCCTCAGAAATATTACCAATTTACTGTAATATCAGGTTAACATTATCATTATTAACTATTAGGTTTAAGACATATCCACTTATTGATCCTGTTCAATGATAACTCGCACCCTTGCCATAAAATGTATTTTTTGAGAGGCAATAAATCTATTATTATTATTAAAGCATTTTGATAATATTATACCTTGCCATTTCAAAGGCTACGTTACGCCAATCTTTGGTAGTAAGGCCATAAAAAATAAAACACATTGTTAACAATAGTCCCGTAACATATTTTTTGTGCTACGGAAAAAACTCTCTTAACACCATTTGGTGTTGATTTTATGTCACCTTGGAAGCCAGTTTATTGTCTTTGTCCAATATCTTCGTAGGGTAGTGAAAATTATGATTGTTTCTGAGATACCGTGTCGTATACCTGATTAATAGCATCAAGAGCTGCTTGCATTTCCTTTTCGATATGAGCATCTATTTTTCTTACATCTTTCATATTTTGTGGCATTCTGTAACCAAAATAGTTTGAATTCATCAATATATCGGCATTACCTTGTTTTGAATCCCATACTACACAGCGGATCGTGATCTGCTATGCACTAGCTCACTGATTACTTACCATTCGATTTATTTATGTTTAAAAGCCAGTCATTACTCATAATTATTCGCTATAAAATCATTTTTATCGTTATTTAATTTATAACTGAAAGTGAACGCAATATGAAGAACAGCTTATTTTTCATGGAGGAATACTCATTCTTGACACTTCTTTGGGATTATATTATATCATAACTTTCCACAATTTGACATTTCCATATGTGCCAGAGAAAAGTTGATAGAGCTGGTCACGCCATTTTAAGGGAAATAATTTAATTCCACCGTCAGAATGATTTAAAATTTCAATATTACATCAATGAAGTGAAAAAGTACATGAAATAGAATATGATTCAAAATGATTACTTATTTCAATGCATTCAAAGCTCATATAATTCAATCAATAACAAAAGGAATACATTTCACATGAAGAAAAACAACATCGATACTTAACAAATTTTCGAAACAATCAAACTTCTGTAGACACAACTATAATCAATTTATGATCAAGAGATTTGAACACAAATGATAAACATTCTGGAAATAGCCACAGCAATAGAGGTAACAGCTCAAAATTTACTGGCAGAAGTAGCTGGTGATCACAGATCTGGATGCAAAAACATACTCACACAATCTAGAAATAATTTGAATAAATACGAGAAGAATGCAATCAAATCTCTTCGACCAGATGATCAAATCAAAATACTTCCAGCTGATGAAGGTAATTTTTTTTATTTATTCATTTATTTAGCATTGCTAATACAATATCGTTTTATCACAATGATACAGAGATGAGGTGGGTTAGTATAGATAAATACAATATATAAGAGACATCAATGAATAAATATTAGTAGAAACGTAAAACGCTAATTGTTAATTAATTAAAATATAGCTCTATTAGCATCAGAGCATGATATAACATAGTTTTAAAAAGTACAGAGAAATCCCTATACCTGAACAATTCTGAGAACAAGAGTAGCCTAGATCGCCCTATAGAATGTGACGTTAATTACTGAAATTGATCGTTTAATATATATTGACGGATAATACTTTCAAAAATATTTATATTACGAGACAGTTTAATAAAATCGGGTAGGTTATTATAGATTACGATTCCAGCATCAAAGATCCTTTTTTTCGTGCACATCAGATTGGTTTGACGAACGTTTATGTGGTTTCTTTGGCGTGTATCATATGAATGTATTCCATTGCGGAACTGTAGATTTGTAGACATATTGTTTATAAGTTTGTAAATAAAAATCATTGTACGATAAATGCCACAGTCATCATGAACACAGTCGAATATGTGAACAAATTGACTCATTTGATCTCAAACACTACATACGAACAAAAAAATTTAGATTCCTTCACCACACTGAAAAAAGTCTACAAATAATTGAAAGAAAACCCAACAAAATCGATAGAACAAAAAGTATTCAGAATTTTATCCAAACACAAAAATATACTCCCGAAAACAAAAGCAAACAACTTGTCTCACACTACAGCAAAGCTGCATATTTCTGTGGACTACCAAAAATCCACAAACCCAATACATCATTGAGACCTGTTGTGAGTTCCATTGGACCCCCTGTCAGAAAATAGCCAGATATCTCGTCAGCATCCTAACATCTATATCTGGAAACAGACGACAGTTTCATAAGAAATACTCCCAATTGTACAGAGAAACTAGAACTAGTTTGTTGTAAGACTTTTTACAAATGTTTCGATAAATGATACTTTAGAAATTGTGAAAACCAAGTTAGAAAATGAGACATCATTGAAAGATAGAACGATGATGGGTATAAAACAATAGAACTCCTGAAATCATGTACAGAAAAAACCTATTTCCAATTCAAAAATGAATAATATCAACAGGAGTTCAACATGGCTATGGGGTCCCCATTATTTCATGGAACACTTTGAGGAATCTTGGTGTGATTGAGGTATGTTGATGATGTTTTTGCCATATAAAGATTATTCTACGTCACAGTTATCATGGACTCCACAACATATGATAACAAGATAGAGAAAGATTCAACACACACTATAGAAAGGAAGACCTACAACACTCTGAAGCTCTCGGAAACTCACCAACTCCCGGAACTAACCAACCTACAAGTTATCGAAATACCTCCTACCGATACCACAACCCTAACAAGGAAATAGCGGTTCATACGTCAAAAATTCCTAGCACTTTGTAGACACCATCAGCTTGGAGAGCCTTTACACCAATGTCCCTAAAGAGGAATCCCTTAGCATCATCAAAAGGAAACACGAAGGAGATAACCAGCTCCACGAGAGGTCGGACCTTCCCATCCAAGCAATATTGGAATTACTGCAGTTCTGCCTACACAACTCAAATTTCCAAGAGAAGGACCGATTCTTCTCTCATGTCGACAGACTCCCGATGAGATCTACCTTTTCTGCAATTATCGTCAACATATACATGGAGTGGTTCGAGGAATTGGCTATACGGGGGGCAGAATACAAATCAAAGCTATGGTTGAGGTACGTGGATGACACTTTTATTATATGGAATATAATAGATACAAATCTCTAGGATTTCTTCTCAAGAATTAACAGCATCGGGGATTCGAACAAATTCACGATAGAAATGGAAACCAACAGTGCCCTACCTTTCCTCAATGTGAACGTTGAGAGAATAGGCAATGACATCCGCACCTCTTATAGGAAGAAGACACAAACTGGATAGTATCCAAACTACACCTCCAACCATCCGAGTTCGACAAAGAGAGGGATCGTGAGAACATTGGTAGAAAGAGCGATGCACATATGCAACGACGAGGAGTCACTAGATGCCGAATTACATCAGAGAAAACCTTCACCGGAATGGATACCCCAAGAAACTCCTAGGAGAAGTATTGAAACAACTCCAGAGACCGAAGATATCTGAAGAGCAACAATAAAGCACAGTGATCTGCTTTCCGTACATCATAGGTGTCTCCGAGACGATCAGGAGGGTCGGAAACAAGTTCAACATCAGGAGCTGCTTTCAATCCGGCAATTCTTCACGGAGTTTCCTTACCAAGACCAAACCTGACAACAGAAATGAAATCAGTAAGTATTGTATTTATGAAGTTTCATATGAATGCGGGCATTCCTACATTGGAGAGCACAAGAAATGGAGAAACGTCAAAATCGGAAATTGCTGATCAAGAACGTATGGAAACTACTGATTGCTCTTCCGGGCGCAGAGGCGCGAAACATCACGCACCACCACAGCGCGCGAAATTACACGCACCATTGCACCGACAGACATATAAATAAGTAAGTAGCACCTGAGCTTGTCAGTTTACACCTGAAGACGATTGCAGATACAAGAATTCGAAACGTCGTGAGAACCTTTCAAGTCCATTAAGACAATGGACGTCCGAAACGAGAGTAATCAAAGAAGCAATAGTTAAATGCCTCTATTCTACAGCCAAAATCATATGAGATTCAACAGAAAACCTTGAAGAAGAAATTGTTTCCACAAGATTCATACTGAAGAACATTGCGTATCCAGATGAATTTGTGGAAAACACTCAATGAAATTATAAACAGCAATACACAAAACAACTGAGTGATGAATTCAGTACAGACACAACCACCAACATATTTCGAAAATAATACCTTATGTCCCCATATTATCTGAAAGGATTCAACGGATTGACAACAAGTATGTCATCAGAACAACTAACACATTGAGATCGATTCTTACAAAGAAGAAAAATTAAAAAAAATGTATTTACAATGTACCTTGTTCTTGTGGAAAAAGTTATATTGGTGAATCATCAAGACCTTTAGAAGCGCACCACGACGAACATCGAGATTATATTAAGAATCGACAGATCACCGGTTCAATATTATCGGAATATATTTTGAAATCCATCATGATAGAATGGAATTAAACGATAATTCTAGCGAAATAAAACTCAAGAATCCGTCTTCATTCCACTACCTGCTGAAAACTGTATATCAACAAATCCTTCTGATTGAATGTATCCGAGTGCGCATGCTCGTGTACATGTGAGTGACAGTGACAGAATTTATTTACAGTCGACAGTAATTTTGAACTCTAATTTATTATAACTCTAATTTCGATCACAATTTTTGTATTATTTCATACTATATATACTTACAGCTATGAAATAATCAAAAATAAATAATTTAATATATTGCTAAATGAAATAAATTAATTCAAATTTTTTTTTTCATTTTTGAGCTAAATTATAAAATTTAAAAATTATAAAAAAATCTATATTCTTTATTGAAAATTAAATAAAGAATAATTTATTTATTATTTAAAATCAAATAAATGCCGTAAAGCGGGAAAGAATAAGTGTAACTTTCAAAATTTCAGTATAATAAATAGAAAAAAATCATCAATATAGAAAAATAAAATTTAATACATTTATGTTGTTAAAAGCGTTTATTACAATGCATATAAAATACATAAAAAAAATTAATTCAAATATTTATTATAATTTTTATTATTCACCATCGGAATCACCGGAAGCTGAATTATCTTCCTAATTCTAATTCAGATTCTAATGATTCTTCTTCATCTCCATTATCCATGATTTGTGCGATGTCATCAATTTTTAAGGGTGTTTGGTCCCCAACAAATCCAATTGGTTTAAAATGACCATCGTCTAAAAGCCAACCACAGGTCGGTGGAAGCTACAAAAATTAAATAAAAATAGTTATATAAAGAGAATGAAAATTTCAATGTTATTAAATCAATTCACATAATGTAAGGAAATTTACTCATTGTTAAAATGTTTATTTATATAAAATTTGTCAATTAATAGACATAACTTTCACAAAAGTCAAATTTATAGCTACAACAAATTCTTAATTTTAAAATATAAAATTTTAAAAAAATTTGACATATTTGAAATTGAATGACGGCTTTTTTTTTAAAGCAAAAATCGATATGAAAAAAATAGACAATTGTAAATTTTTAATAAGTATAAACAAAAACTTTTACTTACTTCATAATTTTTTACGAAATTTTCAAATTCTTCTTTCTACTTCTTTTTCAAAACTGTAACTTTGTTGTAACACGTGGAGTGATAACCAACAAAATCCAACGATTCTTTGCTTAATTGAATATCTCCGTAATTGAAGTTTTGTTTTTACGGAAAGCCAATTTAGAATGAATTTTCATCAAAGTCAATAATTTCTTTTTTCGTATTACACAAAAAACACTTTTTATTCATTACATCACAATTAATATTATTTAGCACGTGTTCGAAATTAGAGTTATAATAAATTAGAGTTCAAAATTACTGTCGAGTGTAAATAAATGCTGTCACTGTCACTCACATGTACACGAGCATGCGCACTCGGATACATTCAACGGTCAGGTAGCGTGCAGCTGCTATGTTGTGTCCTGTTCTATCACACGGACTTCGGACGCTCTACTTTCTCTCTCGCACCTATCAAATAGCTGAAATTCTAAAACTTTGTAGCTTGGCAATAATATTTTATGTACGATTTTTTGCAGGCAAGCCTATACGATTGGTTTTGTAATTAAATTATCTTACCTATGATATCAATTTCGATTGGTTAACAGATCGGTGTAGTTACCTATATTGACTTACCTGTTCACATCTGCTTGCCAGGTAGCCATGCACAGAAATAAGTAGGCAAGCCTACCTAGGCATATTCTGTGTGTTGAACACTATCAGTTGAGATGAAACTCATTCGGTTATCAAAAGAGTGAAGGTGATGAAAGAAAATTGATTAAAATTAATTCAATTAAAAATAGCTATGAACACTTTTCGATAGGCAAGTTATCATAGGCATATTTGTTTATAAATTATATCTGATAAAAAATATGTCTCATCTCCTCTACTATAACTAAATAGGAAAACGGTTAAAGTGGTTGGGCAAACCACAAAAACCACGCAAACAACAATACCCTCAAATCACATAACTCAATTAACTTCTACAACTTGCATTATTTAGAGCTGGTTTTTTGGTGGTTCATGGGGTTTCACAACTCCATGCCACCCTTTTCCAGTAAAGGGATTTCATAGAAAAACACACACTTGGGCAAGATTGAAAACACACAGATTTTTTTCAAATTAAAACACACTTGACAATACTCCCATGAGCGAAAGCACGAGGGAAGACTACACTGAATTTCCTAAATGACATGATCCTGCCACGTACCAAGTCACCGCTAACAGCAGGGACGCACCCTTCGCACTTCCCAGGAAGTTCAAGCATGCGTTCATACAACGATTGTTTATTAATTATGTATAGTAGCTTTTAATGTGTATATAGTAGGCTAAATCAAATGTATTAGAATTTTATGAACTGAATATATATTTTGGTTATACTGGTTGGGTTTGAATGTATGAAATACAATAGATCATTAACGTACAGGGGCGCTATTCTTCACCATTCGTAGTTTACAAGGTCGTTCGCTTGTCACAAAAGTTCGAATAGTAATATTGTGGTGTTGGTATTCTTCACCGGTCGTATAGTCTGCGAATATTCGAATTTTACAGCGAGTGGATTTTGTTGATCGCAGCGTATGTGTTTTGAAGAGTAATGAATCCTATTTTAATAAGGGATATTGTTAAACAGGGCCACAACAAAAAGTCAAGTCAAGATATTGTTTACAAAATGGACGAATTGCAATATATTGCAAATTCCGAAAATCTTGGACTGGCAGATGAATCAATTAACCAATATAATCGTTTCGATCCTATTGACCCTTTTGATACTTTGAGTGAATATCAATTTGTGCAAACTTTTAGAGTTACTAAAGAGTTGTGAAGGTTTTTAATTGAAACCTTAACTCCCTTTATGAGACCTCAACGGAGACCGACTGATTTGAGCATAACTACTAGAGTAAGTTTATGTTTTAATATATATTTATAAGTATCTCATTAGGAATACATTCTTTCAAAGTTTTAGTACCAATGAGATTCTTCGCAACAGGAAGTCATCAGATGGACATTGAAAGAGGTTTATTTGTAACTGTCTCTCAATCGTCTGTCTCACGGTGTATCGAAGACGTTACCTCTGCACTTAATGAACCACCCATTTTCATGAGGAGGGTAAAATTTCCAAGAAATATAGAAGAACTGAATATAGTAAGAACTAGGCATGTAAGTATGCTGTCTTGCAGAAATATTCCTGAAGAGTTAATTCTCAATATAATTGGCTGCTGGAAGATCAATGTTTGTTTTTAAGTGAAGTAGGTTGCATCAACCTTATGAAAAATATTGGTTTCTTGATATAATACCCCCAACTCTACTTCAAACTGGCTTTATTATGTATTTCATATATTCAAATATAACATATGAATATATTATTTCCTAGATTTTATGAAGAATTAATAGAAATCTCAAAGAATTTAGTCTGGAACATTTTTGCAATGGGATTTCCAGGAGATATTTTCAGTTACAATATATCAAGGAAATATTATTTTGCCGGAAAAAATTTTGATCGAAAGATTGTTGCTTGAGTAATATCCCAAGGCAAAATGCATGATCAAAATTTCGAGACGAAGGCGAGATATTTTGTCATTCAATTTGTCCAGGAGAAGTTATTTATAAGCAACAATCTTAAGATCAAATGTTTCCTGAAAAATAATAGACCGCGATATATTTGATTAGACTTTCCCAAATAAGCTAAACTGACATCAAAAATGATGTTTTTTATTACTTTCAATTACATATTAGGATTAGAATAGAAATTTGTACAATGAAAAGTACAATTCTGTTAAATAACTGAATGACTAGGAGGAGTTGCCGGTAGTTGAGAAAAGAGACTGGTAGGCATCTCTTCCGCAGGTAGGGATAGGGAGCTTCCAGAGGCAAAATCATTAGACTCTCCAGATCCAGATGGACTTTTTCTAATATTATTCATTAGACTCTTGTGATGCTCACTATTTAGCTGTAGATAGGGCGAAATGGAATTCACGCTTGTGTGTCCGGACATTCTTATTATTGAGTGCTCTCCAGTGCCACATTTCGCTAGATTAGACATCGCTGCAGATCTATGAGAATGATTGATAATTTTTCTAGTTTTTAAATCGAAACCAATTTTTTGCGCGGATCGGTTCATTTTGATATCAATTTTTTTCCAATGGGAACATTCTGTTACGACCCATAGGCCAGTCAAAATAGACCGTCTATTCACATTAATTACAAACATTTCTTTAGCAGTAGAGACTAAATATAAAAATTTGCACACTCATCCGGTGACCGGAAATTACTCAAATTCGCGTAAAACATTAATTTGCAATATCTGCTTGGACAAAATTGCAAACATGGTGCAAATTGCAGGTATATTCCCTAACTTCTTTTCTACATTCCTTTTGAAATTTGCACACGCAATTTTCAACCGGAAATACGAATAATCCTTGAATATGTTGTAACTGGTGGTGGCTGGTTACAAAATTGCAAACATTGTGCAAATTTGTGGTGAAATCATGGTTCCGGTAATTTGGTCCTTGAATAATTATCCTCTGATAATAAAAGCCGATTCCATTAGATCGAGTTCAATTATTGAGCGAAAATTGCAAAAAGAATAACATTCCGCAAAAATCGCCTTAATTGATAATATTCCATTGCCTGCTGTGCCGACGTTTTATGGGTTTGCAAATTCATACGTGAACTTGTTCGCCTCTCCAGAACTTTGAGAAAAAAATGGACAAAGTTTGGAATTTTGTGCCATTCGCGGAAATCGACTCAATTGACAATATTCCATTGCACTGCTTTCCCGACGGTTCATAGGGTTGCCAATTTATAGGTAGACTTGTTTGCCATTCCAAAACTTGGAGAAAAAATTGGCACAAAGTTTGGAATTTTGTGTCATCCGCGAAAATCTTGTTATTTGATGATATTCTATTTCCCGGTTTTCCCGACGTTTTATGGGGTTGCAAATTTATAGATAGACTTGTTTGCCATTCCAGAACTTTGAGAAAAAATTGCACAAAGTTTGGAATTTTGTGGCATTTGCGAAAATTGCTTCTAACAATAATGTTCATTTCCGCCATCTTCCGCGATATTGAAAAAGGTGCAAACTCAATTGGCGACTTAAAATTATGCCACCAAGGTTTGCAAAGCACGAAAATATTGTTTGTAATTTCGTGACCCCTAAAACTTTCCCCCTGACACTGTTTTTAGCGATATCCATAATTTTTTGATGTTCCATACACATGAAAAGTTTGCAAATTTAAAGTATTTTAGGGGTGACGGAACCATGATTTACCACAAATTCGCACAATGTTTGCAATTTTGTAATGAGAATTAGCGGTAATTAAACGTAATCAAGGATTATTCGTATTCCGGATGAAAATTGCGTCTGCAGATTTTAAAAGGAATGCAGAAAATAAGTTGCGGAATATACCTGCAATTTGCAAAATGTTCGCAATTTTATCCAAGGAGATATTGCAAATTAACGTTTTATGCGAATTTGAGTAATTTCCGGTCACCGGATGAGTGTATACATTTTTATATTTAGTCTTTACTGGATGCCTCAACATCCGGCAGTGTTAAAGAAATGTTTGTAATTATTGTGTATTGGCGGTCTATTTTGACTGGCGTACTAACTGATTTTAGACTATCCGATGCCATATTGACTCTCAGAAATAGTCGATCTGTCGTTACGTGCGCTGGGCGCTTATCAAACAGTTTTTTCAACAAACGCACTGGACAAACATCTGGAGCATTTGTATTTGTAACGATCCACTTGAGTGAATGAGCCTCTTTTCTCCTCCTCGACTTTTTTTGGAAAATATTGGGTTATATTTTCGTTTTGAGAGTATTGCTTTTTGCACTGGACACCATCGCCACCTCTCCAGGCTAGTTCATATGCCATTATATGGTACAATTTTTTTTGTAATCCTTCAGGATTATCTTCATTCCATGCAACTGCCATCCCATACACTTCTCTTTAATACATTAGAACTCTCTTTTCTCTTGCCGGGCATTTTTTGTAATTGCTTGCGCTTCGCGATTTTAGCATTTCGCACCTCTTCGAAAATAATGTCCGAAAAAGGTTTTTTTTTATGTTCTGGTTCCCACGGAAAGGGATATCCTGTAATGTTCAGAGAACATCGTGGGAACCAAGGGAAATAAGGTAGGAGTTGTGTTCTTCTTAAATTTCTGGAGGTTGTATGCCTCGGGGAACACCTCCCTAGGCAATGAGTTCCAAAGCCTCGCTGTTCGTTGGATGAACGAGTCTTTGGAAAGTGATGTTCTGCAGGTCTCCAAAGTGACCACAAAAGGGTGTGATGACTGAACTTGACGGGTTAGTCTCGAAGAGACTGCCAAAGCAGGAACGATTGTTGATATTTCAGAAGAGCATCGCCCATGAAAATATCTATAAAATAGAGACAAATCGCCAACTTTTCTACGGTGTTCCAGACAAGTGAGCGAGTTTGTAAGCGAGGCATCACCGACGAGACAAATTTCCCTTTTTTGGACAGAATCCAATAGCCTCAGGATATGTTTAGGTGCCGCGCTCCAAATATGGGAACAGTATTCCAGGACAGGTCGGATCTGTGCCTTATAGATCATAAGCAGCTGAGTGGGGGTGAAATAGCTCTTGGCACAAAACAAAAAACCAAGTTTTTGGGATGCACTTTTGGCAATGGACCTCACGTGATTTTCCCAGGAAAGGTTATTGCTGATAGTAATACCAAGCATCGATATGGATGACTTCAGTGGTATGGTTACTCCTGACAAAGTTATGTTAGGCACAGTGAGATCGGCTTTTCTAGAGAAAAGACATGCTTGTATTTTGTTTGCATTGAATTCTACCAAGTTATTAGATCCCCACTCGAGAATTGTTGCTAAGTCCATATTTATATTATTAACATTTCTTCCTCGTTCATTTCTGGTTTCACGGGCTGATATAGGGGCCCTGGAAGAGAAAGCGGTATGGAGGGTACTATCATCGGCAAAGCTGTGTACTGGACATGAAGTTGCTTTCGACAGGTCGTTGATGTGAAGTAGAAATAGTGTTGGTGCGAGAATAGATCCTTGCGGAACACCAGCATTTATGAGTAGAGTGTCAGGTGAAACTCCATCGACCACTACATGGAGAGACCTGTTTGAGAGAAAACTAGCAAGCAGAGAACACAGCTGAGGGGGCAAGCCATAAGACGGAAGCTTGGCGAGGAGTCCCTGGTGCCAAACTCGATCGAACGCCTTGGATATATCTAATGCCACAGCTAAAGTTTCTCCATACTTTTCAATAGATAGCTGTCATATATGTGAGACGTAAGCGAGCAGGTCACCAGTTGATCTCTGATGGCGGAAGCCATATTGCCTATCGTTGACAATTCCTGAGTCTTCCAGATATTTCATGAGCTCGATGTTGATGGCTTTTTCCATGACCTTTGAAATAATAGATAAATATGAATTTTTCAAAATAATATTCATATTATACATAAATATGAATTTTTCAAAATAATATTCCTGCAACATCTTTGCTGTTGTATTCCATATACTTTTTATGTAACTTTCTCTATAGTCTTCACCATTAGATTCCTTCATGTTATATGCGTAGCCCGTTAAAATTTTGAATATAGTGTTCACTTCTGTATTATCTCCAAATTGAGTTTTTGGGAGTAACTGTATTTGTGGGTGTTATATTATAAATATTAGTCTGAATTTGTTCAAATGAACTTGTACCAAAACGACTCATTTTGACACTTTCAAAAATTCAACGTCAGATGGCAAACATATGTTCAGAGTTCTTTTGCCTTAACCACGAAAATCAATTACGGAAGTATTTTATAAGAGATATTGTCGAAAAAAAACCCAAGGGATGATTTGCAAATTTTGCCGGTGTCATTTTGACAGTATTGGTCAAAATTTGAAAAATGCTGATAGATCATTGGTTGAACTAGTATGAGGGAAATAGTCATCCAGATACACCCCCCAGAAACCTAACTTCCCATGTGAATTGCACATAGTGTTTTCACTGATTTTAACTTCAAGATCATCAATAGTTCTTTGACGAGAGTGAATTCTTAACATCTGGAATTTTTGAATATTGAAACAAAAAATCTGCTACTGAAAAAAGATGATACTGTATTAATTGTTTCAATATATTTCGATATGAGGTGTTCACTATCTGTAGAGGACAAAACTTATGAAAAATCCTCTGCATACGCAGCATAATCTGCAGTACCAATGATAGCATCTGGGTGATTTACATACAAAGTGAATGAAATTGGGCCCAAGATGGAACCTTGGGGAACACTAATTCCGTCTTTCCTAATACTCTAACTATGATTTTGATTTGGCTTTCGTTTTTGGACTGCAGCGTGACATTATCTCTTGAAAAGGATGAAATCCAGTTTAATGGTATATCCCTTATGCCTTAACTTTCCAATATATCTAGCAGCTCTGCTCAAGTCGCAAAATATTGCTACAAGGCATTCATCATTATCAATAAACTCGGCAATGCGTTTTATCTGTACTCAATGAATTCACATTCAGGAAAAAAATGTTCGGATCAAATATTACCTTTCTTTGTTGATCATCCTGCGTTTCGTGAAAAAATTACCGATACAAGCGCCTTGAGGCCAGATTTCAGGATTCATAGCGCTTCTGTAATTATTATCATTTATGGTGGCCTTGAACGACGAATAAATATCAGAATTTCTGGAAATGAGAGCTTTACATTCAACTTCAGGAAAGTGTCCATTGAGTAGCTTCACCATATCTTCAGAAGTAGTTCCTACGTTCACTCGACAAACATGTAGTAGTATTATAGACAAATTAAAAATAAAGAGACTGTTTGAAACATTGGCGATCTTGACCACCAAGTTTTTGGTACGGCCAGTCGCGCATGGAGGCGCTGCCCGCAATCAACAGACGACTGGCGACATGACAATTTTCCAATTTCGACATTTGTCAGAAAATGACAAACCACGTAATAATTTCAGAATAACTCTACTGTTAATTGTCATCGAAAAATTAATTATAGAAATTATACCATGGACTTGAATTATGAACCCAACGTCGAAAATGGAATGTTATTCGAGTTGACGCTGAAATTCCTCGAAATATTCTTTCACAAGGTAAAATGTAAGCTGCTTTTCACAAACTGATAGTTATTTCCATCCATCAGTTGCAGGCATTTTTTCACAAACTGGTACTTATTTCCATCCATCAGTTTTCATTTCCTATCACCATTTCAGGAAGTACGAAGTACATGGTCTCTTTTGTGCTAATAAATTAACAAAATTATTGAAGGTTTGTTGTAAATGTAATATGTTTTTATTTTGGTTGATTTGATGATAAGCGACTGAAGAATATTTTTAATTTTGTTGTTTTTCGGAGGTTTATTATTGTTTTGTCTGTAGTTGTACATTGGCCTAGATACAATAAAATGTGTTTTATAGTGTTCAACTTATTATTCTTGTTTTATAAGATGTTCAATTTTGTTCTTGATATCATGAAATAAAGATTTACTTTGGAACTTTATGTTAACCACGAAGGAACTAACAGATTCTACTAATCGATTACTGTATATATTTTATTAGTGATCGATTTGCCATTCCAGTATTTTATATGATACAACCATTCATATGGAATACAAGAATGGCAAATCGATCACTTATAAAATATATACCATATCAATCATATAAAAGTAACACATTTGAAAAACCCGCCTTATCTCAATCGGTGTTACCAACTGTACTCAGTTCGGCCAGTTGCGAGATATGTCGCCACTGTCTAAACGTGGTGCCAACTTTTACTGCAGGTTTGACAACTCTCTTTATTTTTAGTTTCTCGATGAGTAATACTTTCTTCGGAACACCTTTCGCAGATGTTTATTACAATTAATTCTGGAGGCTATGGTTGCTGAAAACACCGCTTAAAACAATCTGAAGAGTTCCAATTGTTCGTAAAATAACTTTTGGGGATGACGTTGAAGAAATTGGTTGTGCACTAGAGGCGTTTTATTTTTCGGGTGCAAAAGAAATTCGCCATGCCATTGCCCACGGAGTATGTATTCTGGAACAATATGAGTATTCCTGTAATTAGCACAAGTCACGTAAATCACGTATCAGATCCTATTATGCAAGTCTGTATGTGCGTTTTGTAGCAGTAATTGGAGTGTTTAACTGGACGGTCGGTATTTGAACGAATATTGCATTTTCATATTTGCTGAGTTTGTTAGTTCCTATGCAGTGCTATCATCTGAAATATGAATGCCTTGACATTTTTTTTATTATTTTCCGAACCAAATGGACATTTTTTCCTGAAATCTAGGAAAAAATATAATTAAATTTCTGATTTTTTTTTTGATAAAAATGCACTTTTATTCGACGACATCCAACCCGAGCGTCCACCATTATCTTAAATGAACAATTTTCAAAGCCGGAAATGTATAGATGGGTTCAAATTATCCCCAGTATTCTTTATAACTTTTTTTCCTGAACTCCTTCGTTACTAAGTTAAGGGCCTTCGAAGTTACAAAATGAAAATTGTTTTTCTTTGAAAACTTTTCTAGTGAATATTTAAAATCAACCAAATTTTGGTGACGAAACGAATAAATTCCTTCGATGAAGTTTCATGTGAGAAGCATCAAATTATGGATAGTGACACCTATAATCTGTACGCTGAAGCTTAGATCTGTTATCGTGGAATTTTAATGACACGAAATTTCGTGCACATTAATAGGTCACCAACAGATATCAGCATAGGCGAATCCACGACACCAATAGTCGTACTAGTGCGTGTAACGCAAAACAAATAACGAGAGGAAAATAAATTTGTTACGAATCCAAGAGAGCCCACTATCCGCCTACAGCGTTATGAAGTTCCATGCATGAGTCAGTTCTGTCCTCAATATACTGCTTGCCTCAGTGGTATATACAGTGAAGATTGGGGATGAGAAATAGTTACAATTTTGGGGAGAACTAAAAATATCCTTTGAATCTCAAGCTTATGATTCAAATTCTAATTTAATGAACCAAGGAATGGTCGAATAAAACAAGCAACGAAAATTAAACCGCCTACAAATGACTGGGAAAATATAAGTTACAATAAAGATGAATTTATCAAGCAGACATTGAGATATTTAGCAAAATCTATAACAGGAAACAACTGTATAGTTGAGTTGATTTAATCTTTAAAATTGATAACAATGATTGTGAAATAATTCAATGAGCAATACCCAAAGAAAACACACCCAAAATTATTTCCACCAAAATTATTTCAATATTTAAAAACTGGAATAATCCTTGATAATTCACTGATATACCAGAAGAGTAAAGAGTGACGACTGTGAAGGGTAGTTGAACACGAAAAGATATCCTCAAAAAGAAAGCAGTAAAGATAACTAGAGAACGAGGTCCAAGCCTTTTTTCCAGAGAAAAAATATAGTATTCGATAACTAAAAATATTCTTCGAAATTTTTCAGAGGAAAATTATAGTACTCAGTGATCAATATATTTTTCTTATTTTTCAGAGGAAAAGTATAGTATTCATAAATCAAAATATTTTGTTAATTTTTCTAGAGGAAAAATATAGTATTCGTTAAATATACGTGACGTTACCAACAGAAGAAATGCACGATAGATAGAAGTCTACCCAAACATACAGATATATGTGCTCATATATCCAAATATGTATCGATACAGAGGGTGACTAGTCCCCTTTTCTAAAAGGTAATTCCGATATTTCTCTAAAAGTTGACAAGTCCTCTTTCAGCACGTATGTGCTCAAAAACCTCTTCGATGCGAAGGAAGTGATCGGAGAATGAATTGATTTCTGGCATACTTTCAAGATAGGACTATCACTGTTTATTTATCGAGTTGAACGAAAAAATTAAACTCAATTCTGAATCAATCTTGAGGAAAGCAACCGATACTGAGATCGAGTACTCTGTGACAAGTTAAGCCAGAGAAACAACCTTCTCAGGAAGCATTCATTTCTCTAAGAGAAAAAGATAAATAATCTCAGAGATTATAACGTAAATAACAAATGCCTACCAGAGGAGGTTGTCCTGGAAGGAGTGCTGCTTAACTGTCCCAGAATAATCGACTCAGCTTCTAATAGTTTGAACCCTCTTGGAATAATCAAACCGACGGTTACGTAGCTACTCCTCCACTCAAAGTTACTAGTTATCTTGTACCTGAAAAAGGAATAGCGTAGCAATTGTTTTTACCAATAACACGTAGAAAGGAGAATCAATTGTCTAAAACAAGATTCCTACTTCAGCCAATGAGGCATTTCCAATTACTTGAAAAAAAAATACGTAGTTGATTTTAGTAAGAATTATGAAATATTACAAACTTATATTTAATTCAACATAGATGAGACAAAAGAGAAACAGTAAAATATAGAAAAATCAACTGATTAAATATTTATAAACGAAAATCTCATGCAAGAAACTTAACTGAAAATCATCACAAAATCTGATTTAAATTCAGAAATATGTTACTAGATATTCATTGTTGAAAATATTGAATAGATAAGGAACTGGTAAATTCAAGGATGAGCCGGGATGTTGGGAGAATATGAAATTGTTGAAATTATAACATCCAAGCACATGCGATGTAATTATGCCAAGTGTCCAGAGATAAGTTAAATAACGTATCCTTACCAGAAATCCATTTTCACACCCGAAAACTTTTGTCGAACCGTTTGAGTCAAACGCAGAATTCGAAGAGAGCAATGAATATTTTCCGTCTAGAACGATAGATCAGTGAAATTCCCGTCTTCACGCTTCGGAAAATTTCGCCAGGATCGGTGACAAATACCTAAGCGTGTGCGCTAAGCAGTGACTACTGACTCACACCACCGGAAAGTTAAGCGAGAAAATGATTTGTAAGATATTTAATTTTACATTGAAAGTATGGAACCAAATATTCGTGACAAACATAGCTCATAACTGGATGGCACTACAATATTAATATTTACTCGCTTCCTTGTCTGGCTGTTAGGAACAAACTTTGCAATCGATTTTAAACCAACTTTTCGATGAGCTAGAGAATTGAAACTACAAATATAACTAAATCCTGGATGATAATGATATATATATATATTGTTATGTTAGGAAATGTTAAATAATTAAACTTATAATTATCATTATTATTATTAGTTATTTTTATTATCATCGTTAATGCTATGCTATTTTACAATTTTCTTCATTTTTTTTCACTACTATAGAACCTTATACTGTGCTCTAGTCGATACACATGTATAAAGAGGGCATTCCTGAAGCAGTTCTATCATCAAAAATATATAACCAACGATAGATCTAATGAAAATCCACGATTAAATCATATCAAAATTGAAATTTATAGCAAACATTGAATTAAAGTAAGATCAACGTAAAGATAAGTTTTGAACACCCTGTATGACAATCCACATCAACAGAAAACCCACCAATGGGATCCGAAAGAGTTTGTGTGGGAAAAGTGATGATATATAATAAAATGTAATGGCAGAAATTCAAAAATAGAATTTTATATGAATTTGTAAATAGTATGTCAGAATTAGATATCATGCATAAAATCATTAATATTAATTAGAACAGCAAATCATTCGGTAGGAAATGATACAAACTCGGAAATCTGTGAAAAAATAAAAATTTGTGAGTGGTACCATGGGACGAGATAACAAGTTTGGAGGAGATTGGGAAAGAGTTAAAAAGGTGAAGCTACGTACAAAATTTTAAAAGAAGCTTTCATAGATAATATAAGAGAACCTGCTATTAAATTCCCGAACGAGGAAAGTCTGAACAGAAGAAGTACAGAGTAAATAAAAATTCCACCTACCTGGTCTAGAAGATACATCTTGGAAGGAGAGCAAGTAAGCAGTCATTGAGATCCCAGAAATACGTCCACGGGATTGGAAACTTCAACAGAAAAGCAGCCACAAGGTATTCAATAACTGAACTCATCAAAGTGCAATTTCCACATTAAACCAATAACTTTACGTGCCTAAACCAATGGTTACTTTGTTTTGGGTTGAACTTTCATAAAATTCCATGCCAAAAGACTGATAATAAGTTTGAACTTTCTTCCCCAATCTTTCATTGTCACTAACATCCAAATTGCACCGTTTTATGTCATTGTTTTGCTAGCATAAGGTATCTATCGCAGAGGAGGGTATAATTTTAAGTTCTGATCTGAATAAAACCAACCAATTCGATTATTCTCTGCAACCTGTGTTTATTTTCCAATTTCTAACCTCATTTTTTCCACTGAACAGCATTTCTTATCGAATCGATAGTGCCATAGTCGGCAATACAGATCGCAGGAATCGACTGCTGAGAAGGAGTGACTCACGTTCATAGGCATACCTGACTGAGCTGGGATAAGGTAAAAAGAGGTTTAAAAAGAGAAGGGTAAGATAGCATAGCCAGTGTTTTCATTTGTTATGATAGGGTTTCAGAAATTCAAATATGTGAAATAAATTCACAAAAAATATATACAAATAAAAAAAAAATCCAACCAATCATAACAATATATATCATGCATATCTGTTTATTTGTTTTTTTGGTACAAATTTTAAAACCGGATTCAGATTGAAGAACAACTAATGCACAGAACATTGGTAAACTACAACCAAAATTTCAGCTTTGGATGAGTCTAAATACCGCAGTAATTAACATTTAATTGAAGCTATTTTTGCACAAAAAATAAGGAAATCAATGAATTTCTCGAAAACCGCTCGAGATAGGTATAGGAAAGTAATATACAAGAATGATTGTGAAGCATAGCAAAGCAAAAAATGCAATAATATACAGGGCGTCTCATTTAAAATGTCAAAGTTGTTACTAATTTTCAATATACCAATTACCCATGAAACCAAATTTCCAAAATTACCCTGTGTCCCGTTCTTCAGAAACGTCCAATAGGCCATCGAGTTTGGGACACCTTGTATATAGGCTATCGACCTAGGTCCTTCTACCTAGGTCGATACCATACCAAAATCTTATTTTTGAACAACAATAAACAACGGAACACTGGATTCAAATCTAAATCAAAATCACAATAAATGTTCGAAATGTCCACCTCCTGCCTGTATGCAGGCATGCAATTCCTGGAGTATTTTGAATCTTTCTAAAAGAGTTGATCATTCGATTGCTTAATTCTTCATTTTGGATAGGTGTCTGGTGAATTAAGGATTTTAGATGTCCCCACAGGAATACATCCAAACTGTTGAGGTCTGGTGACCTAGGGGGCCATGGTTGAGGCTCTCCCCGGCCTATCCAATGGTTGCCGACAGTTGGATCTGAAAATTCTCGCGCTCGGATGCTAAAATGTGCCGGGGCACCGTCATGCATAAACCACATTTCATTTCGTAGTCTGAGAGGCACATCTTCCAGTAAAATAGGCAAATCTTCTTCAAGAAAATGACGATATCTCTCTCCGTTTAATCTATCAGGAATCAAGAATGAACCTATAAAATAATCTCCAAGGATTCCTGCCTACACGTTGAGAGAGAACTGTTCTTGGAAATGTGATTCCTGTATCGCATGGGTGTTTTCCTCTGACCGCAAATGTTTGTCTAGAAAATTGCGAATAGCGTTGCGTGAGAAATTTGCTCCGTTGGTAAACAGGATTTGATTTTCAAATAAAGGATTTTGAATAAGGCATTGGAGAAACCAACGACAGAAGTTGATACGTAACGGAAAGTCACGAGGGAGTAGTGTCTGAACTCTTTGAATATGGTAGGGATATAACAAATTATCGATTAACATTTTCCATACCAGAACATGAGAAATGTTCAACGTCAGCACTATTTTTCTGGAGCTTGTGTCCAGGTATTCTCCTATCAGATTAAAAACTGCTTCCTCGGTTTCTGGGGCTCTTACCGTCCGATGTGCACCCGATAGATGACTATCTTCTCAAAACCTGTTTTCCTTAACATATCGTGAATTCTTGAAAACGTTTTTGAAGTAGTTGTGCGGTTCGGATAACGCTCCTGATACAAACGTCTAGCCTCGAATGCCTTTTCGTTAGCAAGTCCGTATGTAAATGTATGTCAGCATACTCTGCATTGGTACAGTTTACAATTTTTTTACAAACAATCACAATAATAATAAATTTAACTTTGCGTCAAGATATTGTTTTTGGTATGACAGCACAAAAAAAAAACATTGGAATGAACTTACTAGCCTACTTGATACTTTTATTTTCAAAGAGTTCGCGAATCAAAGCATCGATTAATTCAAATAAAAATATCTCGAAAACGGCTGCTTGTAGCGACTTTTGAAAACATACCTTTTTCACGTAAAAATGATAGAGGAATCGATTTTTTCTCTATAAAATGTGATACATACATGCATGACAAAGTTGTGATTCCTCAAAAGAGAGAATGACCTGTAGGCGGCGCCCCCTACAATTAAGGGCCAAACTAAGATCAAATTTGAATTTCTCATATTAAAAAAGTCCCAAAATACCAATTTTTATCCAAATATCGACATTATTTTGAAAATTATTTACGAAAAACCAAAATAAAAATAAATTTTCAACACCTTGTATATAAAAAATTAAGGCCTGAGGAATCGTCCTGTGAAATATCGGACCCTTATTACATAACACCATGTATATATTCACAAAATTAGGGTGCTAAAGTGGCCAAACATTGATCATCTAACATATTATATTATAACAGAATAACAATGAGATAACGAATTATATAAAAAAAAACGTCAGTTAGTCGTTACGTAGGCCCTAGGCAACGGGTAAATGAATACCACCCGCGCATAATAATACGGTTGGCCCACGTGCCACCCCACGTGTTGTACATTTCCACTTTGTGTCGGACTCTACACTGAATACAATAATACCGATAAAGTGATAGATGAGTGGCCAGTGGCCGCGTGGGACCTAAGTTCAAGTCTTCGAAAAAACGAAAAGGACATCAGCCAGTGACGCCACTGTGAGGTTCTAATGATTTATAGAGCCTAGAGCCGTTGGAAGTTGTTGGTGAAGCATGCCAGCATGCGTTGGACAGGCGCAGACAAGTTCAGAGTTCAGACTTCAGACTTGCGTCTTTTGTAATGCGTTGCATATTGCATAGAAAAGTACTCGAAAAAACTTACTCGCATAAGAGACGCGGGTATCGGATACTTTTTCTCGATATGTACGCGTACTAGTACCGAATACTTTATTGAAAATGTACTGGGTACCTTGTACAGAGTACCAGAAATGTACTCAAGAGTACAGTAATTCGGGTAATTGTACTGAGTACGCCCAGCTCTGCCAACAGTTCATATCATTTGCGGTGCAATAAAATTGTTAGTGACTTGGATGAACTATTCAAGCATCAATTATCTATTGCATGCGCCTCACGTTTTTCGTTTTAAATCCTAAATTAACAATCACAAATTTTCAAGACAATCTTCAGGGGGTGAGAAATCTGTATGGGGTTATAAATCTGTATGGGGCTAGGAGAAATTATTTTATACTTTACTATTTTTTATTTGAATAATTATTTATAATAATACCTTCGAAATTACCCCATGAAGATCAAAACGAAAAATTAATGATTTTAGTTATTTCCTAACTCTGGGACTTCATTAATATCCGTTCACCTGAGGGAAATGACTGGAAAAACAAACCGGCACACGCTGTAAAGCGAATCATACTTGAAAAAAAACGCCAATCGAGTTTTTTTTTAATTATGCACCCCTGCCACCTATCACGTTATTGAAAAATAATAAAAAAATCCCATGAAATGTGTCATACATGTCAAGGGATTGGAGGTTCAAAGAACGAGCTTCCCTCTGTGTTCGTTTCAACTGACAATGTACGTCAGTTTTTTCGGCTGTAATCAATCACCGCAGTTATTTATTTCCAGTAAAAAATATTCGCGAGGATTTGTCATTTTTATTTGTTTCCCTATAGTGATACCTGCCTCTTTGGGCGAGATGTGAAAGGGAGTGAGGCAGCAAGATTATCATAGATGAATAGCGATGAAGATTCTTGTCATTATTTCAAGAGAATAAAAACAAAATCAATATAACGTTCTGACCTGACATATGGAGCTGATTGGGACGAACGAAATAAGCTCAAATAAAAGGAGCATGCAGGGCAAACACGCGATATGAAATTATTGAAAATCAATTATTAGCGATTTTTTATTTGTGTGCACATCTTGGAGACAAACTTTTTGGTTGAAAGTTGCGTAACTCATGAAGCTCTATCAAACAACCTATACTTTGATTTGTTTGAAAATATGAACAGGGCATTCATAAAATCAGATGTGGAATCATCTGCGACTCAAAGATTAACTTCAGTCACTGTCTTCCATCGTTCAAGAGAACCTCTTATGGGGTATGCATGTTGAAAAGGGAAGCGTTCTCAATTGAATATTGAATATAATTTTTTTTATGTGAATTGAAATATCCACGATAAAAATTAAGTTATTCTCGTGAATATCTAATAGAAAACAACTACTTCCCCGGCTAAAGCCTTGACATTGAACTACATGTGATAGATATTTTGAAAGGACCCCTATTTCAAAAAAAATCTGAAAGTTATAATTTTATTTTCTATTCCAGTCTTAATTAGGAACTTATGTAGATGAATGAGATGAAGAATCATGTTTTCCAAGAAGGAACTCACCAGAAATCATGTGTAACATTGATGCAAGACTGGCATCGCATTCACTAGGTCTTCAATCCATTTTTGTCTACGAAAATCTATTTCACGCTACCACCATCATCAGGAAGACTGTATGAATTGAGAAACACATTTTCTAGAGGCAATCTCACTTTGCAAAGATGGAAGAATGTTAGAAATATTTCTTTAGGGTGACACTTTGAGTTTGTGGATTTTTAAATTCACAAAAAAAAATATATTCAATATTGAGACGGTTTTCCTTTTCCACCAAGGATTTACCCAGAAGGAGAGAAGTCCAGGGGGTCCAGACCCCCCTTAAATGTTATAGAGATTAGATACAACACACAAAAAACAACGCCAAAAATGGCATCTGGGACATTTCCGATCTGCGGGGCGGGAGGCTTGCGGGGCATCTCGACGGTCATCGCAGCGGCGCACAGTGGAATATTCATGGCAAAACCCTGGCCAACAACATTTTTTATGTGTTTTGAAAATAAAACCATTGCTGTTGACTTTTGACATACTTTGTAATGGTAAATACCCTAACAACACAAGTACATCCCAGGGAAGTCCTTCATTTGCTACTAGGACGTCCCTGGGATATCCTTTGTCGGGACATGGTACATACTCGGGACGTCCCAGGGACATCTACTTTCCACCGACAATGGACATCAAAGGGACACCCTAGGGATAAGATACATCCCCAGGACGTCCACAAATGTCCTTTTTTTCATTATTTTAATTTAAAAAATGTCATGGAAAATATGGAAAAAATGGAATTCAAAGATTTTCAACACCAAACGGGTTCAATTCAGGAATTAATATGTCATATTGTGTTGAAATATGATGAAAAAAGACAAACAAAAACTCCTCTTCCTATATATGAATTCATATGACAAATTAAACGAAAAAAGACTAGGTGAATCAGTTGAAAATTGTACACATATTAGGGTGTTGCATTTATTGCAGGCATTGCATTATCTTTTTCTCTGTGGCTTCGCTTCTTGGTCCTCCAAAAAAACTTCTGCGAAGCCTTCTCAATCTGTTTTTTATTGCCAATGGCTTCAGAAGATCTTGTAACAAAGATATTATTGCTGGTGAAATTGAATTGGCAATGAAAAAAAGGACTAATTCAGATATCATGTTATAGCTCTTCTGGGATTTACAATAATAGATGAAAATACTCACTCAAGTATTTGTGTTACAAGGCCCATTCCGTTAACTTTAAATTTATGTTATCATTTTAATTTTCAATATTTTCATGGAAGTTCTCAACTTGATAATTTTGAACTAGGTCTTCTCTTGATGTAGGGCTCAATTCTTCAACGAAAGAACCATCAGACAAATTTTCAGAACTTGATTCACAATGATCAACTTCAGGAATATTTTATCTGAACTTGTAGAAGATAATGTTATATGAATATCATCATTTACAGCCATTAATTGACGTAGAAGGCCCACTACAAGCCTCTCAAGATTCTTCATTTTGTCTTCCAAGTTTTCTTGTCCTTTTATAATATTTACTCAGTGTATTTTTTCTCTCAAGCCTTGAGGATACCTTCCTTCTACGATTCAATATATTAATATGTACCTATAAAAGATTAATGAATTATACTACTATGAATATAATATTCAGATTCGAATAAACCAAATTATTGGAACAATCAAGTCTTCGAATCAAAAGATTACATTAAATATTTTAATATTTGTTTTACCAACCTTAAACTCAAATTATAATTTCAATTTTTCGACTATGATATACACAACACAACATGAAATACTTCAAATGCTCACAAAAATCGTCAAACACAATAAGGATGCCACTAATCTTTTTACATCGAACAAAGGAAAAAAAGAAATATTAGAAACTTGCACATTATGCAAAGTAAGGTTGACCATTGTTGACAGATCACCGAATAATTCAAACAATGTTGACAAAACTACAGAAACCGAAATGGATTTGTGTATAATTTGTAACATTCTTGAGAATTTATATTAAGGGTATATTATGCATAATAATAATTTCCCAGGAATTTCTGAGATATATTTCCATTTTGTTCATAGTTATTTTCCAGAAGAAAAACAAACATTTTCAAAATAAAATATCAACTTTGAATTTTTGATGAATATTTTGATTAGTTTCGACGATTATTATATATGAGAATGGGGGAATAAATTGGTAACCTATGGATATACACAGATATATATATATATAACAGATTCTCTGAGGGCTATGTCCATTAAATTCTTTCCATTTTTTTTTAAACAGTCCCCTCGATATTACTCTCTTTCATATTTATATATATATATATATATATATATATATATATGAATATGAAAGAGAGTAATATCGAGGGGACTGTTAAAAACAAAATGGAAATAATTTAATGGACATAGCCCTCAGAGAAAAGTGCTAACCGTAGACACGTAGCCTCTGTGGTGACGTTGGTTGTTGCCCTGGAATTCAGGGTCTGCTGACCGAAATCACAAATGAGCGGCTGGCTTCTGTTTCTTGACTCCGTTGATTTGTCGTTTTCTACCAATTGTTGTTCATCCTTGCACTTCTCCACCGTACTGATGAGGGCCGAGAGCACGAAACACGTGTCTAAGGTTAGCACTTTTCTCTGAGGGCTATATCCATTAAATTCCTCCTATATATATAAATATATATATATATATATATATATATATATATAAAGTGCGAGGGTAGTCGTTGCTGTCTAGATAGGAGCTAACTAGTAAATATTGGGGTGTGCAGCAGAAGAAAAAGTGTACTTTTTAAGATTGTCGAAGCTTTCGGAAAGATTAATATTTTTCCATCTTCAGGGATACTACATAGTATGTCATTAGGATTAAAATGAATTTAAATAACTAACATCTTAGGTGAGGATAGTTTCTATGATGATGTGAAAGTTCTTCATTGATTGTGTGAATGATGACAATAGTGAAGTGAAGTTGAAAACACATTTGGAAATTATTTTATCTTACGTTATTAACACATTAAAATTATATACATTGTCCCATACTCCAAAAATCAATCGACGAACACATAATGCACTGCTGGAGTAACAGGTTAAAATGTTCTCTCTCTCTCTCTCTCTCTCTCTCTATGATTTCTTGGATTTAGCTTCCCTACGGCGCTATGATACAGCTCTCCCCTTATCCAGTTAAGTCTAAGGGCTTCGTCCGTCGAATACAGTTGACTTGCTCGAAGCAATTCTGTATTCTCTTCCGTGCTATATTGCCTTCTTTTTATCTTCTTGTGCTAAAATTGGTTAGTGGGACACACAACACAAACATTGGGCGGGGATATAAAGAAGGAGTTTACTTGATACTTATTTTTAATTTTTTTTCATAATTTAAATCTTAATTTGATTGTGATCTAAGAATCTTATTATTAATTTTATTAATGATGTATTCAAATTATTTAATGCCTCAATAAACATGAATGGTGCCTCCATTCCTTTTTTAACTAATGAAAAGTAGATGTCTTCACCGGGGATACTATTAATCGGACACTCCAGGAATATATGATTTAAGTTTTCAAGCTCCACCACACTCACAAAAAGGATGTTCTTTAATGCCAATTTTCCATAAATGTTCTTTAGTCAGACAATGCCCCGTTCTCATTCTTATCATTGATGTGATGTATCTCCAACTCATAAAATGTACTTTGCAATACCACCTCACCTTAGGAAAACAAGATTGAATTTTTGCATAAGATTTCCCTTTTAAGTTTTACATCTACCTTCCATTTATTATAAAATTCTACATTAATTTCATTTCGCAATATCTGTAAATGCCCATTTTTATCCCTTTTTAAATTCAGTGGAACATTAAACTAGAACCAATTTTAGCCAGTTGGTCTGTTTTTTCATTTCCCTCTATATTTCAATGCTCCGGAACCCATGCAAATTTGAAAACTATATTATGTAAAGAAGCTACGTAAGCCATTTTTGAATATTCATTGTTATGTAATCTATATCATTTAAATTTTTCATATTTGAGATTTTACTTAGAACGCTTTTTGAGTCCGTTATGATGTAAATTTTCGACAAGTTTTTTTCCAAGCAAATCCTCATTGCCTGATGTATGGCTATAATTTCCGCCTCACAGATAGGTTAAAATTTTATCCTGAGAAATTTATTGTATGACATATGCCACTTGACATATGACAGCAGGTGCTTACAACCGGTGGATGATGCCCACTGTTTTGAGCGATGGACTTGAACAATTATGGTGGTACCAACAAAAGGTTGGATCATTGTTGCCTCATATTAGATTTGAGATGTATCTGGTTGATGTCAAAAATTCTGTATTCTCCAGTACTAATAAGAAGGAATACATTTCACTCAGATGTTCTACATCAGTTCATATGGTTTTTTCTTGAGTAATGAAGGCCATCTCTAGGAAACTTCTTTCATCAGTGTGAGGTTCATTGGCTAATATTTCTGTTGCATTGTAATTCAAGTGGTCATTTTTATTTACATCTTTCTGGGTGCAGCCTGCAATCACTTCTGTGATCAATTAACCTCGCATAGAAGTGGTTGTAGGCTGCACCCAGAAAGATGTGTACTTGCAGATCATGTAAATAAAAATGTCCGTCACATGAATTACAATGCAACAAAAATAATAGCCAATGGACCTCACACTGATAAAAGAACTTTCCTAGAGATGGCCTTCATTACTCAAGGACAAAACCATATGAATAAAAAACCGATGTACAACATCTGAGTGAAATTTATTCCTTCTTATAAGCACTGGAGAATACAGAATTTCTGACTAATCAACCAGATATATCTCAAATCTAATATAAGGTAAACAATAATCTCAAATTAGCACTATTGGCAACAACGATCCAACCTTCTGTTGGTACCACCATGATTATTCAAGTCCATCGCTCAAAACAGTGGGCACAGTTTATAGCTGAAGACGCAGTTTGCTCACTTGGCCCAAATGTATGTTCCAAGGTAACATCCACTCCAGGGAAACAATTCAGGATGCGCAGAAGACTGTACGCGGTTGTCTCATATTGTATCAGGTCTTCGAAGTATCCGCAAAATGCCCGTATTAGTAACACAGAATACGCGGTATGCGCGAGGGATACAAATCAGAAATGCGCAGTGTAAAAACGGGAACATAAAGATCAAAGTGCCGACGCCAAGTGTGCGAACTGATTCTTTAGCTATAAACTGTGCAGTGGGCATCATCCACCGGTTGTTAGCATCTGCTGTCATATGTCAAGTGGCATATGTCATACAATAAATTTCCCATAATAAAATTTCAACCTGTTACTCCAGCAGTGCATTATGTGTTCCTCGATTGATTTTTGGAGTATGGGACAATGTATATAATTTTAATAATGTAAGATAAAATAATTTTAAATGTGTTTCCAACTCCATAACTTCACTATTGTCATCATGCACACAATAAATGAAGAACTTTCACATCACCATAGAAACTATCCTCACCTAAGATGTAAGTTATTTGAATTCATTTTGATCCTAATGACATACTATGTAAGTTTCTTCATTGGAGTATCCCTGAAGATGGAAACATATCAAACTTTCCGAAAGCTTGGACAAACTTAAAAGGGTACACTTTTTCTTTTGCTGCACACCCCAATATTTACTAATTACCTAGTATATATATATATACATTTATATATATGTATATATATATATATATATATATATATATATAATGGGTGGGATTTATTGGACATAGCCCTCAGAGGAAAGTGTTAACCGTAGACACGTGTTTCGGGCTCTCGGCCCTCATCAGTACGGTGGAGAAGTGCAAGGATGAACAACACTTGGTAGAAAACGACAAATCAACGGAGTCAACAAACCGAAGCCAGCCGCTCATTTGTGGTTTCGGTCAGCAGACCCTGCATTCCAGGGCAACAACAAATGAGCGGCTGGCTTCTGTTTGTTGACTCCGTTGATTTGTCGTTTTCTACCAAGTGTTGTTCATCCTTGCACTTCTCCACCGTACTGATGAGGGCCGAGAGCCCGAAACACGTGTCTACGGTTAACACTTTTCTCTGAGGGCTATGTCCAATAAATTCCTTCCATTTTGTTTTTAACAGTCCCCTCGATATTCCTCTCTTTCATATTTATATTCCTGGACTCGGATGTCACGCAGGTAGCTATAGCTGCCTCCGTGGTGACGTTGGTTGTTGCCCTGGAATGCAGGGTCTGCTGACCGAAACCACAAATGAGCGGCTGGCTTCTGTTTGTTGACTCCGTTGATTTGTCGTTTTCTACCAAGTGTTGTTCATCCTTGCGCTTCTCCACCGTACTGATGAGGGCCGGGAGCCCGAAACACGGGTCTACGGTTAACACTTTCTCTGAATTCCTTCCATTTTGTTTTCAACAGTCCCCTCGATATTCCTTTAAAATTAAGGGGGGAAGTTTTCTACCAAATATTTTTATTAAACAGTGCGGTTTTCTATAGTCCCCCCACTGTTAACTTTTGAACGGTTCGACGTAGAACAATGAAAAAGGAAAAGATATTGTATGATATCACCGATTGCCCGATACATGGCGCGGGGGGGGGAATCAACTTCAAAATTTCAAACAGAATGGGAGGTCATGTGGCACATCGTTGAAAAGATAGTTCATTTCTCTTCTTTCTATCTAATTGTTTTTATCATTTCGTTTATTTGTTTTTTCACAATGTGCATTTGAAATGTGAATCATAAGTGCGGCTTTTTATAGTCCCCCTCCCCCCTGTTAACCTTTCAATGGTTCGACGTAGAACAATGAAAAAAAGGTATTAAATGATTTCACCGATGCTACTTTTTGGAATGAAAGACATCGTGATTGCCCGACAGATGGCGCGGGAAGACATAAACTTAAAAATTTCTTATAGCATGGGGAGTTATGTGGCTCATCGTTCAATTTCCTTTCCAACCATCTTTTAATTTATTTCGTTTATACGTTTTTTCCACAATATGCATTTGGCAATTACCGAAACTTTCGTCTCCTCCGAAATTGATTTTCGTCCACTGGATCTATGAAACCAGTTCTGTTGAATTTTTCAACCAGTTTCCCCAAATATTTTCGAGTTATTGGATGATCAGGGCATTTTTCATTGAAAATGATCCCTGCTGCATAGTAGTTCTCACGGGCCTCACCAAAAATGTAGATTGCTTCAGTTTTCTCTTCGATAAGACGTACACGAACCATGATAATGTTTCAAATTCAGAATAATTCTAGTAAAAGTAGAATGAAACTCTTTTTAAATACAAATGTGATAATATAAAGAGCAGGTAAGTAATGATATAATCATTGTTACATTGGAAATTCTTAAACATCGACAAAATAATCCAATTTCCTAATGGGCATTCCTAGGTTACTGCTTGATTATCAGTTTACTGAATCCGATAAATGATACCCTTTATAATTATGGTCATTAAAAATAAATGAGTTAGGTATTATTTGGGTATAGTCTCTTGGAAAGACTATACAAGGCTGTTGTATAGCGAAACACGTGTCGTGGTTTTGTAAACCCAGTTCAGTGAAAATCATTATTGAGTGTCTTTTGTTTACTTCAATATGGATTTTCCTCAACTTTCAGCTTTGAAACGAATTTGAAAATGAAAAATCATTTAAGTAATGGATCTTCCTCTATTGACCGTATTCAGTGTTACTCATCGCAATTGTGATTCCGTAGAACAACCATGGTTGAAACTATAATTGAATTACCTTTTTAACGGTGTACAACTCGATCTCTATGCCTTTCGAAATTTTCAAGTTGTCATGCCCACAACGCCCTCTGGCGAGTAATTGTAATGTTTCAACTCTCAAAAAGTGGGCTCGGTAATACCATTCAAAACATTCGTTGTCCCATTGTTTCATATGAAACCGTTCGAAAGTTATCGAGATAAGGGTACCATTCAGATCCGCACTTATACTTGACACTTCAAATGCACATTGTGAAAAAACAAATCAACGAAATGATAAAAACAATCAGATGATTGGAAAGAGAATTAAACTATCTTTTCAACGATGTGCCACATGACCCCTCATGCCATTCAAAATTTCGAAGTTGATGTGCCCCCGGCGTTATCTATCGGGCAATCACAATTTCTTTCATTTCAAGAAGTAGAATCGGTGATATCATACGAAACCTTTTTTTTTCATAGTTCTACGTCGAACCGTTCAAAAGTTATAAGGGGGGGGCATAAAAAGACGCAAAGTCACGTATCAACGAAATAAAAAATAAAATGATGTTTGGAAAGAGAATTTAATTATCTTTTCAACGATGTGCCACACGACACCTCCTCTTCACTCCTTTTATAGCTGTGCATCGACGATTGAAGGAAAGGGGGTCTTTTAAATTCAGTAAACACCATTGTGGTGCGAATAGAACAACAAGAGATAATGTTACGGAAGAACAAATTCTTGAACGATTAGCAGCATATCCTTCTACCAGCACTTGGGCTGTTTTGTATAGGTTACAAGTGTCACAATCATCGGTAAGTCGGGTAGCACGAGAACAACTATTGTATCCATTTTGCCTACAGAAAGTGATGGCCCTAGACGCTGGTGATTATGGCCCACGTAGATTTTTTTGTGAATGGTTCTTGAGGATGTATGAAGGAGCAAACGACTTTCCTAGATAGGTAGACGTGGTCCCATACATTGGCCAGCACGTTCTCCGGATTTAACTTCACTAGACATTTTTTTGTGGGGATACCTTAAATCCTTTAGTGTATGAAACACCTGTAGAATCTGTGGAAGATTTAACGGCAATAATTTTAGCAGCATGTACGTTAATACAGGATACACCAGGAATATTCCAAAGCGTGCGACAGTCGATGATACGGAGATGCCAATTGTGTATTGAACGAAATGGTGGGCGATTCGAACATTTGCTTTAATGCCTTGTTTGTTTCTATGTAGTGTACCCACTAAACCGTTTCTATCATTCAAGTAGATATTAAAACACAATAATTGTTTTTCTTCATCAAAAACATGTTGATTAGATGATATTTTCCTAGATAATTCAATCAGAAATGGCTTTGATAGTGATACTTAAACTTCAACAAATCAAGAGTACTTATTTCAGTTTTCCGCAAAAATTATTTCAGACCTTAACTCTTATCTAAGTGAAATATTATGAATTTGGGGTTGGGTTTGTTTGTCAGTTGATCTGTCAAAACAATCATATGCAAGAAAGTATGGTAACATATCAGTGAATCCGCGACATCGATTCGATCAAATATATGATGAATGAAAAAATTGAGTTATTGGTCTCATTCTGACTCACCCGTACTATGTTTCCGATTCTCTCAACATTAAAAAATGTTCAGGAGGTTGACACATATTCCGATATGTTGTAAGAAATTAGCATTATGCGATTATTGCACATAGGAAATTATGTATCTACTAAGGGAATATCTCCAGTTTTTCTCAATTATCTCAGAAACCTCCACTTTTAGGCACATGGAATTTCATGACTTCTAGGTTGAGTATCGATGAGCCGAACTGATGTCAAACGCTCATTTGTCCATTCACTTGTCCCAAGAAAATATGAAACATATGACCACATACCATCGTAACTACCCCATTGGTTCACAAAAATAAAAAATTATAACTTCAAATCAGCACGTTCATGAATCTTGATAAGTGTACCGAGTGTCAAATCTCTTCCTTCAGGAATTTTGGAGAAAACAAAATAAATCTTAATTTTTTTCGTACTTTCGACACCATGTATCTTAGAGGGGATGCATTTTAGGACATACCTTGATTGCAACTTTTCACTTCGAAATGAGTTGAGGAGTCTGTAGTCGGAGTTATAAATATATATATCTTAATTCTGCCTCACGAATATCACATGCATGAGGTCAATTCATTCCAAAAAATTATGAGCCGGTTTTTTCGTTATTTTCCAATATGTGGAATATGGAAAATGTTCCAAGATTATTAACCAATTAATTTTTTTTTCAGAGCGACACCCCAGAGCTGATCTGGTATGCAGTGGCGGAAATTGGCGCGCTCGAAGATCTCATCCGGCCGGTCACGCACGCGAAACATGCTCTGCTGTGGCCGCAGAAAGGTAAGGAAACTGAATAATGTGATATTGTGATACCAAATTAACACCTCTATTTGGTAGACAACTGCGGTTAGGTCGGAACATTACCTTGGCAATTAAAAAATGCCTAAAATGTTATAAACGAAATTACACTGGAACATTTTTGACTTTGAAGTAGCATGTCATTGGTGATAATAGTTTCATTCGACACAAATCAAAGATCTAGATAACTTTTTTTATTTAACATCCTCAACCCAAAACTTATGGAGCTTTCTACTTTTGAAGTAACAAAAAATAATCCATTATGTCACGTGCTATACAATAACTTCTCCAACGGAAGATTGTGACCCAACCAACTTCGGCCTTATGAACACATGCTAATTCTGCTTGCTTTTTACGTTTTTTATAGTGACACCTTCAATTTTCTAGGTTGCGTGTATTTTTTTTTCAGGATACAAAGTTCTGTTCAACTGGTGATATATAAAAAATTAAATTAATTCAGGTACATATATATTTATATATGTACATTTTTCTCTAAATGTAAAGAATGTTGAAAACAAAATGATCAATCAAAAGACGTTACTCAAGTATTATTTTAATACTTCATATAGGAGACAGCTATTTATATAATTTTGTTTACATAAAAAGTTATTTTGTTCACATAAAAAGTTAGGCCTATAAATAAATTCAAATTTCGTTTGCTAGAATTCGTCAATTCCAAAAAATATTACAAGCTTCACGAATGGTATTTCTTCTTCGACAGATTTGTGTCTGTCTCCAACATTGATTTTAATCATTTTTAATCTAATGTTGAAGTATAATGTCTCCAATTTTCGAAGCAAAGCAGAAGCTGTATTCCGATCAAACTCCATTAGTGTAATATTCCGCCCTCATTAGGAAAGCTTAAAGCTTTGAATTTCCCCTTGGCAGGCGAAGTTTGATAAGTAGGTACGGATAACATTCCATTGAAAACGTGAGCACGTTTCCGGGGCCATTTGCTCTCCAAATCTCTCCAGAATAACACACGACAGGAAACATGGAAATCTGAATTTTTCAGCAATGAAAAAATTGGATATGAGACGTTTATTCTCCACCGGTTTATCACTCCTCACATATGGCCATTTTTTAATAATTCCACCACCAAACTTATTAATATTTTTTTCAACCCTTTCCAGAACCAATGTTCATTTAATTGTCGCGGCCGAAAGTTGGAAAAAATCATATTTCATTGAACAAAAACCACTTTAATAGTTTGTTTCACTGAACTGGGAAAACAAAAACATATGTGTCATACTTGTGTTAGACCTAGGACAGTTGTAGAATTTAAAAATCCCACAACAGACTAACCATTGTTATGATCCTAGACCTCAGACCATTATTATGACCTGTCCCCAGATAGTTGATCCCTGTATTGGCTATACAAATATTTTATAGTAAAGCTACAGAGATTTTATAGTGGGTGTTATATTTTCTTCCGCAAAGTGACGAGAAAACCTTATTGAGGGGCTAATAAAGTTATAACCCGGAATATTTTTCGGATTCGTTCTATTTGCGTACTCAGCTCATCTCAGTTACTACTCAGAAAAAAAAGCACCTATAAATTAAAACAGTATATTAATTAATTAGTGATTACACAAATAGTAAAAATTTCCATATCATGTTGCAGTAAACTCATTCTTAATCAATAATAGTTCCCAAAGAAATCAATTTCAATTGCTTTTGAATCATTCTCAATATTAATACAGCAATATCTCATTACTTTTGCTCCATAGTGAGCGGAAATGACAAAGAATACATATTAATTTCACCAATGTATGGATAAATACATATAAGAAAGTAATGATAAAAATTGAGCCAATTAAACATAAATACAATAGAAATGGCTTACTAAAACTAGAACTTACCTGTCACCAGAAACTATTTTAAACGGAATTACCAGAAGAGAATGCAATTTTTAATTACTTTAATTTAATCGTATGTTCATTAAAACTCAATAATTACTTAGTATGGATGAAAACGCGCATTGTCGTGGCATATCTTTCATGGAATCGGAAATATATTTAATTCTGAGTTATGTTTATTATTCGCGATATGTTTTCTTCACTTTGCACCTGGAAAGTTGTCATTTGTCACAATTCATTCTTGACTATACTTATTTACTTCTTCTACAAATTCAAAAACTGTCTGATTGACTCAAATTCATTCCGAATTCAAATACATTTTACTTGACTTCTACTGATCTAAATTCGAATATGGAACTGGATTAGTTTGAATGCCGAACTGGATTGAATCGGAATGCCAACTGTATAGCAAAAGGGTACGGCAGCTGTAGATATATATATATATATATATATATATATATATATATATATATATATATATATATATATATATATATATATACAGAGAGAGAGAGAGAAAGATGAATTCGTTACGAATCCAAGAGAGCCCACCATCCGCCAACAGCCTGTTCCATGGTTTCCCAATCATCAGGACGGCTTGTGGTCTCTTTCAAATTCGTATCAAATATCTCATAGTGCTTATACCTATCGGCAAGTACAAAAATGTGAAAAGCATCAAATTATAGATAGTGATATATATACGGGGCTTGTGGCTCATTGATACTAGCGTCAGTCTTGTGTCCACTGTTTCCACCCGGCTCGGAAAATTTTTCAAGGTCTCCTGAGTGGTTTCGGATTCCACTATAAAAGGTAAGGCCTCCGTGATCTTAACTCAAGTTTTCATTAACTTCTGAGGGAAAGGTCAAACAACTAAGAAAGTGGTTAAAAACAAAACAATTCATGCCCATTTCGTCCCAGGCCGGGGACTTCTTCAGGCTTTATTTTCATTTTATGTTTTGTGTGATCTGAAACGTGAGATATGTTACTAGATTGTTTTGTATTATTATTGTCTTATGTCAGTAATTTTGACATAGTTAAAATAACTTAATGTTACATATGTTGGCAATATTAAATACATTTTTTATTGCCAAGGTATGCACCGCTCGCTTACATTACTTCGCTAAAACTAATTTCATATAAATGAGGTACGAGGACAAGTGTTATATCCCGAAAATATATAGAAATATAATTAAATATATATCAATCAGTTAAGAAAGACCATTCAATCAACATAATTTTGTAAAGTCCTAACCTGCTCCCAGAGAGGAGAGTCAATACCAAAGTAATTCCGCGTCAAAAATGAATTATTCAAATACCAGACGAATGTGGAAATAACAAAAACATGTGGAAACTTCTAGCCACGTTGAACTAGTAAAAAACACGTGGAAATAATAATAACACTGTCTACAGTTTACATTATAATTAAACACCCCTTTCTGTCAGAAAACCGGTAAAATCTGAGATATGGTGACATCAATAAGCCATTAACTCGGGAAAGAGTAGAAACAACCTTATAAAAAACCACAGCTGCGCTAGAGACAAATATAGCTAAAAATAGAAATATAGGGGGACGACAACGCGATTTCCTACAGATGCAGTACCCTTTCGCTATACAGCTGGCATTCAGATTCAATCCAGTTCGGCATTCAAACTAATCCAGTTCGATATTCGAATTTAGATCAGTAGAAGTCAAGTAAAATGTATTTGAATTCGGAATGAATTTAAGTCAATCAGACCGTTTTTAAATATGTAGAAGAAGTAAATAAGTATAGTCAAGGACGAATTATGTCAAATGGAAATTAATCTAACCTCAGTTTCAGTGTCCAGGTGCAAAGTGAAGAAAACATATCGCGAATGATAAACAGAACTCAGAATTAAATATCTTTCCGATTCCATGAAAGATATGCTACGACAGTTGCGTGTTTTTATCCATACCAAGTAATTATTGAGTTTTAATAAAAATACGATTGAATTAAAGTAATCAAAAATTGTATTCTCTTCTGGTAATTCCGTTTAAAATAGTATTTGGTGACGGTGCTAGTTTTGGTAATCCATTTCTATTTTATTTATATTTAATTGGCTCAATTTTTATTATTATTTCCTCATATGTATTAACCCATACATTGGTGGAATCAATATGTATTCTTTGAAATTTCCGCTCACTATGGAGCAAAAGTAATAAGATATTGCTGTATTAATGGTTTGAAGAATGATTGAAAAGCAATTGAAATTGATTTCTTTGAGAACTATTATTGACTTAGAATGAGTTTACTGCAACATGATATGGAAATTATCACTATGTGTGTAATCATTAATTAATATACTGTTTTAATTCATCGGTGCTTTCTTCTTCTGATCAGTAACTGAGAGTAGCTGAGAACGCAAATTGAACGAATCCGCTCTCATTCGACGAATATTCCGGGTGATAACTTTATTAACATATCAATAAGGTTTTCTTATCATTTTTCGGAAAAAAATATAACACCCAGTATAAAATCTCTGTAGCTTTACATATTTGTATAGCCAAAACAAGAATCAACGATCTGGGGATAGGTCATAACAATGGTCTTAGGTCTGGGATCATAACAATGGTTAGTCTGTTGTGGGATTTTTAAATTTTACAACTGTCCTAGGTCTAACACAAGTATGACACATATGCCTTTGTTTTTCCAGTTCAGTGAAATAATATATTGAAGTGGTTTTTGTTCAATGGAATATTATTTTCATCAACTATCGGCCGCGTGATGAAATCTACCCCTAAGGGTAGCGAAATGAAGGATATTGATCACTCACCCTCTGAATTCTGGTCCGTTAACCGATTCTATCAGGCATAACTTTGTACTGGGTTCTACGATTTGGATGATTATTTTTTTAATAGATAGTGATTTTGAAAGGAATTAGCCACCCTTATGGGCAGAAAAATAGGGGATAATTGATTTTTCACTAGTAAACATTAGCACACACATACGTAGTTGACAATGACAGATCGCTTCTGACATTATTCTTGTTCCGTCAAAATCAGTATATTTTATGAGAGGATGGAATGATATACAAAGTAATGAAATAAACTAACCAGAACAACGAAAATAATTTATATTACAACAAATAGTAAAAGTACATAATCATATTATTTAACTGGTAATAGTTGAAGTAAGGTAGGTAAGTAAGTGTTTTGGAAGTAATCAAAAAACAAGTAGGTAGTAATTGGTAGATTTTAGCCACAAAAAATTGAAAAATAAAAACTTTTTAACAAAAAATTAAACCAAAAAAAAAAACCTTTTAAAAATTCCAAAAAAAAATTTTGAGTCGGCGCCAAACAAACTAGCAATTGAATTAGGTGAAGCGTAAAATGATGGCAGCGAGATGCACGGCTGCGTTTTGATGACTTCTTTCATAGATAATGATCTTCGATAATTGTTTGTTTGGCGCCGACTCAAAATCAGTTACTTACATTAGTTTAGGAGCTCAATTATCATTTAGACTAAGAAGGTTTATTTTTTGCTTTTCAGTTGATTTTTTCGTCGGTTTAATTTTTTGTTGAAAAGTTTTTGTTAGATATGAGTCTAGCCCGCTTATTTTCAAAACCGAACATTTGAGAAACAATGTATTCTACAGTTAATTTTAGTCTGAAAATGCATATTTATTGTCCATTGCAAATGGCATGAGCCCGGGAACGATCAAATGTAATTGGACTATTATTAGCCAACTTCAGAAATGGAAAAGCAGCGAGGCCTCCTCCACAATTTTGTCAATTGAAGATGTGAGGTTCGTTTTTCAATTCGATTCAACCGTTGAGAATGATAACTATCTAGCTGTAGTGCTGCTAACTTTGATGTTTTATGTTTTATCGGTACGTAGCAGTTGTGCTTTCTTTCGAAAAATATACTCAAACAAAATCTGAAACCTTTCTGTGCAATAGTAATTCTTAGAAAGAAATAATTTGTTGGTGGGCAGATATTATTCGATGAAAGAACTAAAACCATTCCAAAAATGAAAAATTCACTATTTCCACTGCCTTATGGCAATGTGGGAATTTGGGTGCAAAATATTTCTACTGTTTGAATCCCAACGTATTTCTCTAAAAGTAGTTTGAAATAGTGTTAATTTGATTTCAATATATTAGCGTTTGTCCAGTTTTACATATCTATCTGACTTATGTGACAACAAAGGAAAGACGTTCATAATTAATTTTTCGTAGCCATGTTAAAGTTTTGCAATAACTGCTTTCAACTGGGTATCAGATGGCATTGTGAAAAAATCACTTATAACATCACTAATTCCTTAATTTCTTCTGAGATTTTTCCTATTTTGTATAAATATTTCCTTTTGAACTATTTCCTGAGGAACATTTTCCGGAAATAAAGCACGTATGATATCCAGCCGAAGAATGTGCACCAAAATGAGCAGCTCTGGCCCTATCTTACCATTAGCCATATAATGAACATTATTCGTTCTGAAAGGGGTTGAAAAAAATATTCATAAGTTTGGTGGTGGAATTATTAAAAAATATGTGAGGAATGATAAACCGGTGGAGAATGAACGTCCCATATCCAATTTTTTCAGTGCTGAAAATTTCCATGTTTCCTGTCGTCTGTTAGTCTGGAGTGATTTGGAGAGAAAATGGCCCCGGTAACGTGCTCACTATTTAAATGGAATGTTATCCGTAACTACTTATCATACTTGGCCTGTGCAAGGGGAAATTCGAAGCTTTAAGCTTTCCTAATGAGGGCGGAATATTACACTAATGGAGTTTGATCGGAATACAGCTTCTGCTTTGCTTTGAAAATTGGAGACATTATACTTCAGCATTAGATAGAAATGATTAAAAGCAATGTTGGAGGCAGACACAAATCTGCTGAAGAAGCAATACCACTCGTGAAACTTGTAATATTTTTTAGAATTGCTAGAATTCGTCAAAAGAATTTGAATTCATTTATAGACCTAACTTTTTAGGTAAACAAAATTATATAAATATCTACGTCTCCTATATGAAGTATCAAAATTATACTTGAGTAACGTCTTTTGATTGATCATTTTGTTTTTAACACTCTTTCATTTAGAGAAAAATGTTCTGATAATGGCAAGCAGCTGAAAGCTCTCAGATTAACCCAGCTTTGGAAATAAAACTTCATACACCCTCAATAAATTTTCTCCAACTTTCCCCATCATATGAACTACCATTCCCGATGTTTATCGATTCAGACAACCTGTTATTGAAAACCTCGTTTGAATATCCACAAAAGTCGAGCAACTTGGCAACAACGCGAACAGAGTAACTTCATTTGCACCCCCACACCCGGCGAAACGGAATGAAAAATGGTGGAAGGTGCATTGCCATTCAACTACTTCCTCGACTTATTATGAATGTATCCAAGTCACGTGAACGACTTCGCGTACACACATCAGTAATTAAAATAAAACTTACAACCCAGCTACCAACAATGTTGCCATTTCAAATTACTTGCAAATCGGAACACATGATACGCCTGATCGAATTGTCGATTTGTTGCCGGATTCAGAGTTGACAGCATGTTTGAGGAATTTTTTTTGCATTCCATTTCAAATCCAGATAATATAACGAAAATGCATTGAACGAATTGGAGGAGCATGCGTTAATGATACCCGAAGAAAACAAAAAGCAAAACAATTGTCCTTCACGTTTTTTTCAAAAATCCTTATTAAGACTTTCACAAGTAGCGTGTCCAAAGCGAAGCCGAAAATAATGACCATAATAATAATACTCATAATTATAAATAATAATAATTTCAGTAAGTTTAGTTGTCCAATATAAACATATAATATTGAGGAGGTTTGTATCAATCAAGAAAAACTATTATTTCCTTACCAACGTTTCGACATTAATTAAATTCATCTTCAGGGCTCTGTAAGTTTTGCAAGTTGAAGGGGTTAAGGAATAGTAAAAATAAAGAAACATTGACCACAAGAATTGAAACATTTCACAGTAAAATAGATTATTCAAAAAGGAAAGATTCAGCAAAATTTAGTTTTTCCTAGTTGGGTGTGAATAAAAATATAACATAAACATTCTAGATTCAACGAAAATCACTTTCACGAGACAACAGGTTTAACATCAATTACGAGACAAACGTATACTGAGATAAAATTAAAAAAACATCTGTTAATCATATAGTTCTTGTATCAATGGAGAAAAACAATTGTGGTAAAAAACGATAATAAATCATTTGGGAATCTGACTTATCAAGTTGAAATAGGACGTGTTCAAACCTTCTATGCCACTCCTGGTATTGTTGCTGTCAATTTCGATCATTTCGCTAGGAAGTCTTTTTGACAGGAAGGGTTTTTTCTCAAGGATCATGGGGTTTTCGAAATCAAAAGACTTACCATTTTCTCTAGTATGTTCTACTAGAGCATTAAGGTTTTTCGTGTCCGTATCGTGTTCAGATCGGCGTTTTTTTGAATATCGGCCTGTTTCATTCGTGACAAAATAATTCCTGAAAATTACATACTTATTTCTTCAGATGTAACATCTCTTTTCACCAACATTCCACTTGACCTTAAATTAAAATTATAAAAAAACATTGGAATACAATTTCTGAATTCACCACGTTATGCCTAGATACTTTCATTGAACTTTTTGAATGCTGTATAGATTTTAGTTGCTTAAATATAATGGAATTGTTTACCAACAGATATATGGTTTAGGAAAGGGTAATTGCATGACACCTATCTGTGCTGATCTCATTATGTCAGAACAACAATGCTTGGACAAACTATCCTTCTCTGTCCCCTTCTTCAAAATATATGTTGGCGACTTTTCAGAGGAATTCCTGAAAATAATTAATCTGAAATTCTGGACGTGTTCCAGAGTCTCCACTCACGATTGAAATTTACTCTAGAGGAACAAAATAATAATGCCTTTGCTTTTCTAGACACCATTCTCACTTCTGCAAAATTGTTTAAAAAATCTATAGAATTGGTCTCCAATAATATTTGAAGAAAAATACCATAGCTGACTCACTTTCCGGGAAAAATGAGATGGACAAACCTCAAAAATGATGTGTTTGATGATTTCTTGACGTTTATCGATCTTCTAATCTTATTCTTCTCAGAGAATTCAGGATCCGGGATGGCTTCAAGTTTGGTTAGTTTCCCTCTCCTACCTCATAAACTCCCAGGTGCGGTGCCCTGGAGTTGTGCTGCACTATGCAGTCTGACAGGATGTGGATGGAGGTTTCGCCTCCTCCTGGTAGAATCTGCACTCTGCTTCCTCTACTAATCCCAATTTCTTCAGGTGTCTTTTCAGCCGACAATGGTCTGTTAGGATTCCTGTTAGTATTCGGAGTATGTTTTTGCTTAGAGTGATGTATTTGGAAGATCTTTTCTAGTTGTATTTTTTTTAAATCAAACAGTTACATTATGTATTTTCGTTTTCAATAACCAATTTAAATTTACTTTGAAAACGCTACAGACTGTCATGGCGTCTTGAATTACGTCACGCCGTGGTAAACAAACAATCATGTGCGTTTATGACAGCTATTTTTTTTTAATTAAAATTGAATTCCTTATATTTCATGAACTGTATAGTACCCCAGTGTAAAAGCACAACTCTGAAAGGTCAAAAAAATGTGAAATTCAATTGTTTGAGCAAATCATAACATTTTAAATATTCGATGGGAGTTATGATTGGCTCAAAATTATATCGATTATTATTTCGATTCTGAGTTGTATTGATTCCTAAGTATTCGATTCTGCCATCACTAAGGTCGAAGCAATAGTTAGGTTATTGTCTACAAAACTGAAATATTAATACTTAAGCTTAAAATATATATTTTACACTTTTTCACTTGCATCGAAGTTTTAACATTGTGGAATTCGGATGAGGAAAAGTCACTGTTTGACGCGAAAAATCTGCCAAGCATAACGGCATCAATTTAAGGCAAATTACCACTGTTTGCTTTGCTTAATCGTGATTCCATAGCGGATTATACTTGTTTTTCAAGATATAATTGAGAACAACTGTATCAACTTGACAAAAATTGCTAAAGATGTATCATGTAAACTTTTCTGTTCTAAGAAAATGTTAACAACAACAATGGCGATACCACGGCGTGACGTAACACTTTCTGATTGGTGTTCACGGTCACATGACAAAATGCCTAATTTTGGCGAATTTATTTTATGAGAATAATAATAATGAAATGAAAGAATTCAATGGACATAGCCCCTCAAAGAGAAGTATTAACCGTAGACAAGTGTTCCGGGCTCTCGGCTCCCTTTCATTAATGATAATAATCTTTATTTTTCATAATAAATAATTTCGTTTTTTGTTATCTCCAAATCATGATTATTCATTAGAAACTCCAATCCATCCGATTTATTCTTAGTGGACACAAGCCTATTGTACAAAATACTACGTTGGTCAAACAGGCCGATATTTGAGAAACGCATATCTGAACAAGATAGGGACACAAAACTTAATGCCAAAAATCCCTGCTCTAGTAGAACATATTAGAGAAAATGGTAATTCTTCTGATTTCGGAAACCCCATCATCCTTGATGAAAAACCCTTCCTGTCAAAAATACTTCTTAGCGAAATTATCGAAATTGTCCACTAAGACAGCGTCAATACCATGAGAGACATAGCCGGAATGAACACGTCCTATTTCAACTCGATGAGTCAGATTCCTTAATGATTTGTTATTGTTTTTTACCACAATTGTTTTTCTCCACTGATACAAGAACTATATGGTTCAGGATATTTTTTGAATTTCATCCCAGTATTCGTTTGTCTTGTACTTGATGTTAAACCTGTGGTCCCGTGAAAGTAATTTTCGTTGTATCTAGAATGTCTGTTATGTATTATTTTTATTCACACAATCGAAAAAATTAATTTTTGGTGAGTCCTTCAAAGTATATATATATATATATATATATATATATATATATATATATATATATATATATATATATATATATAGTGTGACCCATTTACAATGGAACAACCCCTGTAAAATATGCATTTTTCAGTAAATCCCAAAAAATTTTTTTTTAATATTAAGCATCAAAAACTGTATCTTGACACAAATTTTCATAACTTTAGTTTAATTTCCAAGGCACTCTATGGTTTTTTTTCTTTGTCAAAAACGGCAAAATTTCATTAGGCATTTTCTGTTTTGAAATTCGTAATCGTTATAAATGGAAACCATCAAAATTTCATGAAAAAATATTAGTTAACAACGAAGTTACAATAACTTTAACTTTGGAAACAAAGTATTTGATTATAATATTTATTTGATTATAGACATATTTAAAATCTGGCAACAGTGCCGATACAAAGTAGAACACCAGTGAATTTTCACAGCGAAAATCCGAAGTCAATAGCTCATTCCGTTCTACAGTTATAAGTATGGTAATGTGAGCGATTTGTGGAGTACTAAATCACAGCCTACTATTGATTTAGTACAATACCTATGCCTAATGTATTAGTTCAGCTTTCCTTGATACCGTCTCTAAAAGCTTGTTTCAATTGAGTCTTGCAGAATTCAAAAAGAACATTCTTTGTCCTGCTTTCTGTTTCATTATTCAATAAATAATTTTGATACTTTAAAACTTGATTCGGTTCATTTCGTTTTTATCGGCTATGGAAGACTGCATAACTTGAGAATGACTTTTTAATTTTCTGTTATTTTCGAATACATTTATAACCCAAACTAAATGAATTATTTTAAGGAAATATAATTTACAAATCCAGTGGCGTAGTCAGATTTTTATTACAAAATCGCTTCCACCACAAATCGCTCTCATTACCATACTTTCAGGAGTTATAACTGTAGAACGGAATGAGATTGACTTTGGGTTTCCGCTGTACAAATTCACTGGTGTTCTACTTTATATCGGCAGTGTTGCCAGATTTTAAATATGTCTATTATCTAAATAAACATTATAATCAAATACACTTTGTTTCCAAAATTCAAGTTGTTGTAACTTCGTTGTAACCATATTTTTTCATGAAATTTTGATGATTTTCATTCACAATGACTACAAATCCAGTGGTGTAGTCGAAATTTGAAACAAAAATTGCCTAATAAACTTTTGCCCTTTTGACGAAGAAAAAAAACCATAGAGTGCCTTGGAAATGAAACTATATTATGAAAATTTGTGTCAAGATACCGTTTTTGATGCATAATATTAAAAAAATTTTTTTGAGAATAATTGAGAAATGCGTTTTCTACAGGGGTGGTTCCATTTCAAATGGGTCACACTGTATATATATATATATATATGAAGTATATATATATATATATATATATATATATATATATATATATATATATATATATATATATATATATATATATATATATATATTATATATATATATATATATATCACAACTTTCTATGGAAGAGTTTTTCTTTCTAATGTAAAAAACAATATCGCTGTTAGATATTATGAGACACATGTTGGTTCTTTCGAGAATCTGAGAACAGTAGCCAGATGACATCCATTCCTCAGAAATAAATCGTAAAATCTACCTGTCCGAATGGCCGCGCCGGATATCGGTTTCTGGAATATGAAATAATGCTATAACCATATTGGCTATATGCTCGGCAGTGCGCCGCCTAGCGACCGCAACATTGAAATCAAGTAAGAAACTTAAAGATATGTGTAACATTGTCGATATTTAAACGCAATTTATAAGTTAAATCAATGGGTATTAGATAAGAACAGGATGTGAAATATAAAACATAATTTATTTCCAACCTCAAACTGTGATAAAAGGAAATAAATAAGTTTAAGCACATGTGACAAATGTTGAAGAACTTAGAATTAACGGCCAAAGTTATTCAATACGAGCTCATATTATTGGGCAAACTTCAGTGACATTAACACCTTACACAACATCTTCAATAGTAAGTACCTTGAGTTGTTGTTGAGTTGAGCTGGATTCACTTCAGCTGCTTTTTATTGGTTGATTTGGTATAGTTAGTGAGACTTCTGTGTCCCTTCTTGCCATGAAACGTTTGTATAAACGTATAATGACGTAAAAATAAAACTGATTTAGTGAAATCGTAATATTTTCTACAACAGCTATCCAATCTTTTTTTTGTTTAAATTTCCAGGCCGATTTTGAAAAGTGTAAAATGTACACAAACATTTTTCCATTATTTGTGCAGTTCACAATACAACGAATTTAACGTAGAATTAACAAAACAAATTTGGCAGTCCCGAAATGTTCCACATTTCTGCCACAGCGTGCGCTGCGATCAATTTGACTACCTCCACCAAACACTTCGCGCTTAGCCAATACGAAACTGCTTCGCCCTTCCACCATATATGCAACCAATTCGCTCTTTCGCCATATTATACCGCTTGACTCTTTCACCATATATGTTGCTCGGTGTTTCTCATAGCTATTGAATTAACTCAATAATTTTCTCCTAGTAGAAATAATGTTCTCATAAATTCAAAGTATTTTCATGTGTTCAAGCATATTGTTTTAATGTGTTCAAGCTGTTACAGAGCTTCAAAATAATGATTGTTCATAAATCATAATGGCATTGTCGTATAACTGCACTGTTTCTACAAATATACAAAAACACATATATTTACCTTTGGCTTTTGTGCAAGTTTTACATAGGCCAAACAGGCAGAATATTTAAAAAGCGATTATCAGAACATGGGAACATTTTCGTCAATGGTGAAACAAATTCAACTTTTGCTACTCACCTCACACTTGACTGAAAAATAATGTTTTCTTCATGATTTCGAAATATTACATATAGAAAAGAGAGGTGGTGGTCACAACCTTCTGGAAAGTTCTGAGGTGAATGAATACATAAGTCAGAATATTTGCTTAGTGACCAGATCAACTTAAATATTTATCCTTTGTTAAATTTGGTTTACTGAACATCAAAGAGGTAATGGATATAATGACCGCTCTACTCAGACCTGGTTTTATTAATTGCTTATTGGATCATCCTTAATAACCTCAATCAGATTCATATACCAACTACTATCTGCCTTGGTAATTTTGAAGAAGCTATTTTATAGCGAATCACGTGTCGTGTCTAAATCTAGTTTGGTGAAAATCATTTAGTGAAATGATTGTCTTTTGTGTGCTTCAATATATCAAGTCAGCAAGTATCAGTCGCATCAATTGAAAGAAAAACTATAATCAGCCTAACATACCGCTTTGCAAAAAATATCAGTATATTTTGGGGTCGCTCAACCATTTGTAGTCTCTGATGACATCGTTTGCAAGATCTCCGACACCACTATGATAAAATTTCGATAGTACTGTTATATTTACTAGAATATGTTTGGTCCATGTTTGTAACATTACAGTCATACAATTATCTTTTGATGTTCAAAACCAATCAGTATCAAACGTAAAAAATGGAACACGACCTAATTTCTCACCAAACTAGCTATATTATTCAAGTTGCTCGCAATCTGATTTCTGTCTAATCAAAAAAGAGGAACACAAATATACAGCCTATCAGTGATACCAAAATTACGAATAATGGCTATTCACCGAGTATACATATGAAAAAAAAATCTACTGTTTACGAAGAAGGCAATAAACGACTCGATTGTTATGAATGATCATATTTACATCACACCTTATCCTACGATTTTAAAGTTTTCGGTAATGATTTTTCAAAATGATTGAATTAGTATTTTATGTTGAAGTTTTCAGTTTCACGTTCACTTTCAGAAAGTAGAAAATGTTCAATTTTCCATTAATTAAAAAGCAGATAATCAAATAACTTTCAGCTATAAACAACATTGATTTTGCATAAATACTTATATATTTATAGGAAAATAATAGACCATACTAAAAGTGGAAGATCAAGTTTTTTTGAGAATGATCAGCGCACACAGTCGTGTCCGCAAAACGTTCAATTCATCAATGATCCAGGATCAGAAGACATGTTTTGAACGTATATACGTTCATCTTCAGTTTTTAACAAAATCAAAGCTAGAGAATACTGGAATAATATTATAGTTGAAGTTGGAAAATATAAGAGTAAAAAACATGTATTTCACAAAAGCGAGGAGGAAAGCCAAAGCATCGCTGAATAATCAACAAATCACAAAAACATTGTCTGGATCTCAGCCATTTTTGAATTAGATCTCTGGTAATGATCAAAATTCAACATAATCTACTTGAACGGAATACGACGAGCTTCCTCTTGAATTATTATAGCCACAGTGGGGACATATAGAGTATAATAGTCTGAAGTATAACATGGCTATTGAAGTAAGCTATATATATATATATATATATATATATATATATATATATATATATATATATATATATATATATATATATATATATACTTCAGCCCTATTGACTGCATACCCGAATATTACTCCGATTTTTCCTTAACTTAGACAGTCGTCTACCTTCACAAATCTACTTATAGATATGGGTTTTTATCAAGACATCAGAATCCAGTTTAACTTTCAGTTCCTGAAGAAGAGCCAATAAAACTCGAAAGCTTGAACAGAAACAAGAGTTCACTTTACTTCAGCCCTATTGACTGCATACCCGAATATTACTCCGATTTTTCTTAATTAGACAGCGTCTAACCTTCACAAATCTACTTATAGATATGGTTTTTTATCAAGACATCAGAATCCAGTTTAACTTTCAGTTCCTGAAGAAGAGCCAATGAAGACTCGAAAGCTTGAACAGAAACAAGAGTTCACTTTACTTCAGCCCTATTGACTGCATACCCGAATATTACTCCGATTTTTCCTCAACTTAGACAGTCGTTTAACCTTCACAAATCTACTTATAGATATATGGGTTTTTTATCAAGACATCAGAATCCAGTTTAACTTTCAGTTCCTGAAGAAGAGCCAATGAAGACTCGAAAGCTTGAACAGAAACAAGAGTTCACTTTACTTCAGCCCTATTGACTGCATACCCGAATATTACCCCGATTTTCCTTAACTTAGACAGTCGTCTAACCTTCACAAATCTATATATATATATATATATATATATATATATATATATATATATATATATATATATATATATATATATATATATATATATATATATATATATATATATATATATATATATATATATATATATATATATATATATTATAAGTGAAGAAAATAATAATATGAAGTAGTAGTTTTAAATATCATATGGATAATAAATGAAAATTGAATCATAAATCAGGACCTGTTACATAATCAAATAAAAAAAGTAATATTCATAGACCTGAGTGATTATATAAAATTCGTAATATACGTTTTTTTAATTGAAGTACAAAGAGTTTAAAAACGGAATGCAATCACATTGAGTCTGGTCATATATTCAATTATGATGCTATCGTAAGGCACGTGATCTATTCACACCACAGACATAAACACCTATTTTATCAACCCTAAGTAATTCCACTGATAACAGCCAGTCATGTATTATTAATAAGACCGCCAATTACTATTTCATATAACACACACAAACTAGATATATAAGCAGAATACGACTAGATAATAGTTGAATCCGACTGAGCGATCTTATCGTCGATTCCCATCACCAAAATGTAGGCATAATAGGCCGGTTGCACCAGTAGAAATAGCTGAATAGCCCAATAAATTCGAGAATTCTCCTCGTATAGTGTGAGTGTGGAAAATGGGGTTGGTAGGTGAGACTAGCTCCACATCTGATAGCAATTCTTTGCGGGCGATTCACATTTCGATCGATACACGTACATAAAATCCAGTTTCGAAATGACATAAGAGCCATATTTAACTTTCGGTAGAGTTATAGATCACAGAGAAAATAAATAACTGGCTACATAAGATTTATTTCAATCAAAAATTTGTTGTTTCTCCTTATTTTCCAAAGAAAACAACATTATATTCGATTTAAATTCGATTATTTATTTGGTTTGAAGTGATTTAGGTATTAAATGAATCTGATATATTGTTGCTTCAAAATATGGAGAAATGATTAATGGCTTAACTAGTAGAGCCTATATGTATTCTTTTCCTGAAATATTAATCTATATTGAATCAAAAAAAAAATATAGAAGGACGGATGATTCTTCCTAATACTCAGTATTTTCCACAATGTGATTAAAAAATGAAAACTAGATATTACACTAAATGACCCAAATATTCCCACCCCATATAATTACTATCGCTTTCAAGAAGAACTTCATCCTTTTAAATTTTTTGTATGTCCTCTGAGGATTTTTCATGGTTATTCAGTATTGGAAATCCCATCGCAGTTGCAGATTCTGGTACATTTCATCTCTCAACTCAGGAAATACGGCCATGTTGTTTTCGAATCTCGTCGCCAAATTGCATGATGATATATATTTCTCGGATTATTGACTCACCCTCTGGTATGGTGATACAAAATTTCAGAATATATATATATATATATATATATATATATATATATTGTTGTGATATGCTCTTTATTATATTTATATTATGATAAATTTATTATTGGCTAATCGTTATTATAATAATGATTGTTATTGTTACTTATTTTCTGTTTTTTAATAATAATTAGTCATCATAAACTATTTGTCCCATTGATTTCCTTATTTATTTAATAATTTTGAAAAACAATTATACCTATCATAACAGTAATTAAACTCCGGTCATGTTGTTCTTATTTTCTTATTCTTCAACACTTTTTTACCTTATCCCAGCTCATCGGTACGCCTATGGAGTATGAGTCAACTCTATTCTCATGGCAGGATTCAGTAGTGCCAACTTGGTGCGCTGCTTGATGTCAAAATGTGCTATTTCGTGGGAAGATTATGATCAGGTGCTCAATAGCTAAACAAAGAATGCAGAAAAATCATCAAATAGTTGTTTTTATTGAAATTAATCCTTAAAATTGACCTACCTCTAACTGATCTAACTCAGAACAGTGATGTGAAATGGTAAAACATGTTTATGTGTGATAAATACTTGTTAAATAAACGTTTCAATGTTATGAACAGTCTGTGAGAATAGAAAAAACCATTAAATGTTCAAATGAAAGGACACAAGTGATCAAATAACCAATATACGTGTCTGGACCCGATATGTTGCACTTTATTCAGTTCTGTTTTTGAATTACCTGCTATTCCTTCCTTTTTGGTGTTCTCCTGACTATTAGAAGTGTTCGTGCTCACTGGAAAAATACAGCTACACTGCAAAAAGCCCCCTTTTTGTTCCTGGCAATGGCATGGACTGGACTTTTGTTATCTTGTCTTTTCTTGTTTCATTATTTTCCCATTCGTATCTGAATTCGTTGTATACCGTTTGAGGATAGTTGGTTGTTTTTTTTCTTGAGTTTTATTATAATTTTTCTTTCAAAAATTGGTATGTGGTTTCATCTCTCTCATCTCATCTCATCTTCAATTTTTCATCTCCTCCAAGCTTGTTACATTTCTTTTTGGCAACACACACATTTTGTTTATTTTCACAAATTTTAAAGTTTATTCCCACTTTCTGTCTGACTTTTTGTTATTCTGACTTATTCTGATGATTTTATTCACAATACATAATTGTAGACCTTATATTATATGTACAAATTTGGATAAAATTCATATTTGACATTTTTCTGTTTTCATAATTTTTATATGCCTCACATTGTTTTTGACATTTCGCTGTTGGGTTTCCTCCTGATATGATTTACCATACAGGATGTTCCAACATGTATACCATTTGAACTACTAAATTTCCATATTATTTTTATTGTTTGTGCATATTGAATTATTGTTGGTAACATACTTATAACAATAGATATACTCAGGACTGACTTTTCGATACATATGCTTGACTAGAACATGGTATAAGATTCTAGAACAGCAAAAAGTATAGAAAAATTGTAAAACAAACAGCATGAACGACGATAACTTAAATACCTAATAATAATAATGAATTATGAGTTTCATTACTTTATAAACATTTCCTAACATAACAATATATATATATATATATATATATATATATATATATATATATATATATATATATATATATATATATATATATATATATATATAAATATATATATATATATGTCTCTTCGTAGATTTTCGCGGGTATAATGTGTTGAGATAGTTTTTCGGTTTCTGTCCGCGTACTGTGTTCTTGGTCCTCAAAAAGTCCGAGTTCACGACATTTCGGCAAATTCACATTTGTCATCTTCAGGTTGTTTCGACTGATGTTTTCGTGTTGTGCTCCTCAATTTGTAATGGTGGTTAGTTGATTGCGCACGATCGTCACGATCGGTTTCCTTCGTTCGTGCCCTATTGCGTGTGAGCCGAAGACGCCGTTGTTGGATTCGCTGTTGTCAGATCGCCACCGGTGTTGTTCAATTGTGCACGATCGTCACGATCGGTCTCTTTCCTTCGTGTTCTGCTTTGTATGGGACCAAAAGAGGTCGCTGTTGGTCGTGCCGTTGCCAGGTCGCCATGGGTGTTGCTGGGTGGACTTTCTGCTGGAAGCATCGGTATTCCATCTCCGTTGATATTTTGTTGTTGATTAATTTGTCGGTGGGTCAAGATACATCGCGATATGGTTGGTAGTCTTTGACTGCCATCCGTTTTGTTCATATTATTGGTCGTTTTCCGATTTCGATGGCTTCTCTCGTTGTGAAAACAAACAGAAGAATCAAAATCCGCAATGAGGAACAAAATATTTCCATAAGAAACAAGCAGAACACATCGTCACTATTCCAACATGTACTAACAACAGGACACAGCATAAACTTTAATGGCATAGGGGCAAGTGATGAGAGTTTCTACTCAAGAACAACGAGAGAAGCCATCGAAATGGAAAAACGACCACATAATATGAACAAAGGGGATGACAGTCAACGACTACCAACCATATGGCGATCTATCTTGACCCACCGGCAATTAAATCAACAATAAAACATCAACGGGGATGGAACATCGACGCTCCCAGCAGAGAGTTCACCCAACAACACCTATGGCGATCTGGCAACAACGCATCCAACAACGGCGTCTTTCGGCTCCACACGCAACAGGGCACGAACGAAGGAAATATATTTTCACAAGCTTTTATTTAGTTTCACTTGTCAGTTCGTTCGTTAGGGCCCAATTTGCAAGGGGATTTTGACCGACTTCTAGTCGTGCGATTAATAAAAGGGGCCAAGATGGCGGACGAGATTTGTAATTATGGTCCGATTTCATTCAAAATTGGTGAGTGGGCGTTTTCAGTGGTGGTATCTAGAGGTTTTCGGGGTCGGAAATTATGTTTTTTTCGAAATTAAAAAATAAATGAGATATGAATTAATAAACCAGTTTTTTTAACATCATAAACACTAAAAAATAAGGAATAAATAAACTTAATTCTTTTAAAATAAGCTTCTATTAGAAGTAGAACTGAAAAGTTAAAAATAAAAATTTTAAAGAAAAATTCAAAGGAACCTTTATTTTTACAAATGTACTAAAAAGGAAAACATTAATTCTTTCATCGTTTGATCTAGGTTATTCTGTGAGTAACAGATTCAAAAATTTGCCACGGATACAAAATAGGTAATCTTGCGCGGCAAGATTTTGAATCTGTTACTCACAGAATAACCTAGATCAAACAATTGAAGAAATTATTTTTTCCTTTCTACTACATTTGTATAAATAAAAGCTCATCTTTATTTTTTTGAACTTCAGCACCCTGTAGTTCGAAAGTTAAGACCTTTAGGACATATGTTCATATGAAGTTTTTTTCTCAAAATGGATCCAAGAATAACACCTCCTTAAATATCAGCATGTTATTAAGAAACACCCTGTATACTCCTACCCAGAACTTCTTGTTCTATTGACTATTCCTGTACATTGTTAAAATCTCGAAATTGATAAAAAATGAATTGAAAAATAATCGTAGTTTCTTTCTCCGTTGAAAATTCAAATAGAACATGAGTTCTGGAACTCTTATCCAGTTCTCAGTGTGATTCTAAAAATATTCTCATCAAATATCATCCGTGCTAGAGGATTTTCATGCATAAATTAATTAATCGTGCTATTTGCGGCCTTAGTATTAAAGATTGAACACTCAAGCCTCGCTTTCTCAGATAATAAGACCTTGAATCGTACTCAGTGAAATTTCCAGGCAAAACTATACCTCAAGTTTTTTTAAATTTAGAAGCAATGAAATGATATTACTCTCGATAAAAAGAGCCGACCATTCACTGATGAAGCGATTTGAATCTATAATAAATTTTGATAATTTGTCGAATTAATTTTAGCACTTCTATGCCTACCACCTATGCATATGTTGCCACTAACATAATTGAAAAGTGTTTTCTTCATACTATCGAAAACAGAATCAATTCGCTGTTCCCTCGGAAACGATAATCCATATTGATGGAAATCGTCCGACCGTGAGGAGCATTATGATTGGCCTTTCATTTCTTGTAGGCGACGAAGCCATTGGAGGCAATAAGAAGCACTCACTGAAATACCCTCAGAATGTTACAGTCGAAATGTTGAAAAATGGAATAAAGTGCAGTACAGTGTGACCAGATCTGATACCAATTATTTGAGGTTATTCACACCATGATATAATTCGAGTGATAATGATCTCTTTTCAGATGGCAGCAACTTGGGGAGCTACCCAAAAATTATCATTGTGCCATTGTCTCTGGTTTCTAAGGTAATGAGGGGCTGGGTTTCATTAATATTTAGAACGTTCGGGGACTGAGAATAGTCGACGAAATTGCTGCTGAGATTATAAATTGAATGTATCCTGAAGAATGAAGAGAGGAAGTCATTGAATTTCGCTAAATGCCTCAGTACATTCCAGTCTTCGCGTTGAGTTTATTCACTGGCAACGAATACTCTATAGATTGTTGGAATATCTGAAAGGCCACGCCAGCCTGGTATTTTGAAAGCTTTGAAAACCGAAGAATGAAAAACAAGGTGGAACAATACGAAGTATTGATTTGTTTGAAAATATGAACAGGATGTTCATAAGATCAGATGTGGAATCATCTGCGACTGAAAGATAAACTCAAGTCATTATCCTCCATCGTTCGAGATAACCTCTATATGAGTTCCTAATTAAGTCTGGGATAAAAAATCAAATAACTATCTGAATAAAATTCTCAATTTCAGATTTTTTTTTTTGAGTTGGTATCCTTTTTTAATATCTATCAGATGTAGTACAATGTCCACCGTGGCTTTAGCCGGGGAAGTAGTTGTTTTCTGTTAGATAACTTCATTCATTCGAGAATGTTATTTTTTTCATATTCATAAAATCATCTGCGACTGAAAGATAAACTTTAGTCACTATCTTCCATCGTTCAAGATAACCTCTTGTGGAATATTCATGTTGAAAAAACAAACATTTCCAATTGAATATTGAATAGAAATATTTTTCTGTGAATTGAAAAATCCACGATAAAAATTAAGTTATTTTTTGTAGTATCTAACAGAAAACAACTACTTTCCCGACTGAAGCCACGCTGAACATTGAACTAGATCTGATATATATTGAGAAAGAACCCTAACCCAAAAGATGAAAGTGAAAATTTTCATTTTCATTCAGATAGTTATTGGATTTTTTATTCCAGTCTTAATGAGGAACTCATTAAAATGAATGAGGCAAAGAAGAATGTTTTTCTGAAGAGGATCCTCACTCAAAATCATTTGTAACATTGATGCAAGAGAGGCATCGCACTCACTGGGTGTTCAATTCATTTTGGTAGACGAAAATCTATTTCCCGCTTCCACGACCTTCAGGAGGACCGAAAGAAATGGGAAGTGTCAGAAACATTTATTTTGAAGATACACTTCGAAATACAAAATTTTAACATAGAAACCTGTCATGGGGTTTGATTTGTTTGAGAATATGAACAGGATGTTCATGAAATCAGATGTGTAATCATCTGCAACTGAAAGAGAAACTTTACTCACTATCTTTTTTTTGTCTGAGAGGAGTACCGGATTACTACCGACTATAACCTCTCCTCGTTCCTCGCTCTTCACACTGGCATCCGCTCGCGCATTACTTGAGTGTGAAGGGTGTCAATCAATCATTGGTCCCTATTGTCTTTCTCCTTCGTTTCTTTTATGAACCTCATGACTTTATAGGCTTCCCTCCAGGTTTTTTCAGAATCTATCAGGTATTCCATCATATCAAGTGCATTGATAGTTCTATGGTTTGTTTTTCCGAACTGCCTTCGCGTGACTTCCCATTTGGGACATATAAACAATGTGTGTGTGCGGCATCGTCCACCTTTTGACAGTAGAGACATTCATTCGATCCCACTCTACCTCTCTCGCAGAGATATTTCCTGAAACTGCCGTGGCCAGATAGTACTTGGGTGAGGTGATAATCGACTTCTCCGTATGGCCTGTCAAGCCATCTTTTGATATCTGGGATAAGACTCCACGTCCAACGTCCTTACCTCCCTTCCACTTGTACTGCCATCGGGTCATGATGTTGTCATTGGCAGTTGTTCTCGGCACTCCATTATATTTTTCAAATTTCTCTTGGATTTGAAGTTATATTGGGGGAATTCCAGCGATAACACCCACGCCTCTGCTGATACCGTTCTGTACGCACTACAGACCAGTATACAAAGGACCTCGCACCGCATCAATGAGAAATTGGCTCCCGGTGCATTTGCCCGATTTTTTTATATATTGCAGAACTCGTGATGCTGATCAAATGTCTCCATTGTACCACCGCTGTAAATTCAACAGTTAGATTATATAGGGTGCTAAAGATAACTTTTCCAAAATTTCAAATGGCCATTGTGAAGAGACTTTTTCGAATATATAAACCAAATCGAGTATGCATCGATTGTTCATACGGCCGATTTGAATACCTATAGAAAACAATGTTTCCTGCACGTATAGATGATATACAGGGTGAGTCCAAAGATAGCAAGTTTTTCAGAGATTTCCAAAAAATTGAGCGGTGGAATTTAATTCATTTTCAGATATTTTGTAGTATACCAATATCAATTGCGATTGATGATATTAGCATCTCCTGAATTGAACTGCCATAATTATTATGTATTTCTCATGCACCAGTCCTGCTCATTGATATATCCAAATGCCTGAAATTCCGGAAAAGTCGGTTACAAACTCGATCGTTCACGGTGGGAATTCACTCTGCAGCTACATACAGGGTCGATAAAAAACTAGTGTCCTCTTCTGATAATTTCCTTGAAGTAGTTATGATTGATATTGATTTTATCGAAACATTTTCAGAAATACATTCTGTTCGACACACATCTGCCGAAAGATTTTGAACAATATTATTAGTAAATAAAACTTTATCTACTACGATTAGTGGAACAACTCAAATGATGGTAGAAGAATCTCGAGATATATTACAAATAATTGAAAAAGAAACATTGATTCACAATAAAATAGGAAACGAAATATTCTCAGATTCCATTGAAAAGACGCACCTATATGGAATGTATAGGTTGCTAATGAAGAACGACAGGAAATCCGGAATTATACAAGTTTCACTTTTCAGATGACATTCTGTTGGAAACCGCCGGACAACTGTCAATTGATCTTGATTGATGATTTATTATATTACCTACTTCAATATCAAAACTGTGGAATTCTTTGGACGGAAAAACAATATATAACAGGGTACCAATGAACTAAAACGAATGATGACATGAACAACGTTCAGGAAAGGATGATAGAGTCAGAACACCTGATTAACTTGTTCCTCTCTATGTTCAGTATCCTCTATATGGATGAGAAGGGTATTTGATGGATATCCTATATAAGTGCAGTAATATCCAAATATAACATCTTCAACACTATTGATTTGTCCAATATCCTCTCCATTTGCTTCAAATGCTATGAATAATTGATATTTGGTGGCATTGCGGAATCTTGAATGAACTTTCATTCGTAAAAATCCACGATCATTTGTATTTGCATCCATTTGAAATTCGTTTTCATCATGATGATAAACAATTCTACCTGGTATATGTGAACAGTTATATCTCGTACCAATTGTGAATCTAATCTTGGGAATTCATTGAAATGATCCTGTCTGAGTAAAGTCCACTGACCACGTCTCATATTTAGATTTTCTGCTTTCACTCTGGCTTGAAGATGAATTCTACAGAAACGGTTATTTTCTGGAATATAGATATTCTGATTTATGAACACGTTGACTATGCATTCTATTGTGAGTTTTTGAAGATCAGCTACACCATTGCGAATGAGACACGTGTGCCTTGAGGATTGTTAAAATATTCAATTTTTGCGACATGTGGACGTCCCCTTTGGTCGCGTCTTTCAATGGCAATTTCTCGTTTCAATTCATTTGGTTCTCCTTCGAGTCGCGCCATATTTTGTGTATTGAATATAACATCACACAATTCAATCGGTGACGATAAGCCATATTTTCAATAATTGATATGATTTCAATGATAACTTAACATATGCAATGATTGCAAAATGACAATTCAGTATTTGTTAAACAAATGGTTGCTATATGTCATTCCAAACCAGAGCCATTCTGACCAAACTTAAGTTGCAGCTAGTCCATCTCCTCTCCAAGTGTACCTTTCACATGAACTTGGTGTCGGGATAGTATACATGACTCAGAGTGAACATTTTATGGTTTAGGCTTACAAATGGAAAGTGTGAGTCCATATTTTTTCGTTATAAAGGAAGCATTTATATGAGATTATATTGGCCACAATTGGTTCACAGCAGGCTACTGAACATGTATTCCTTTCCATATACAGGAAGTTTCAATTACCAATCAATCAACATTTCACCAATTGAGGAGTGAATTGGACTAACGAGTATGTTTTGCGAATTGGTAGTTTTGCTAGTCATTGGTGGGAAGTCGTTTGTGGTTTATTCTAAAATTCCATATGCAACATATATCTGGAATCTAGAAATTCTCCAAGGAATATTGAAATTAATTGTTGTTACGCGAATGTGATACACTCTGTATAGGTACGAAACATTTTTTGTAATGAAATATGAGCATATTCAGTTACCTATAATATTGTTATTCAATGATTTTGTTTTGTTTTTTGATATAGTTTGAGATTATTTTACTTTCACTCGAGTCGTTCTACTATTCGTAGTATATATAGATTTATACATATCATTCAAAATATTCCAGATAAAATTGTTCAAAATCTTTCAACAGATGTGGGTCGAACACATATTTGTGGAAATGTTTCGATAAAATCAATATCAATAATAACTACTTCAAGGAAATTATCAGAAAAGGACACTAGTTTTTTATCCACCCTGTATATTTTATGTATCTGCAGAGTAAACTTTCACCGTAAACAATCGAGTTTGTAACCGATTTTTCCGGAATTTCAGGCATTTGTATCTATCAATAAGCAGGACTGGTGCAGTTTCATGAGAAATACATAATAGATATGTCAGTTCAATTCAGGAGATGCTAATATCATCAATCGCAATTGATATTGGTATCCTACAAAATATATGAAAATGAATGAAATTCCACCGCTCAATTTTTTGTAAATCACTGAAAATCCTGCTATCTTTGGACTCACCCTGTATTGGCCTTATGAACAATCGATGCTTACTCCGTTTGGTTTATATATCCGAAAAAGTCTCTTCACAATGGCCATTTGAAATTTTGGAAAAGTTATCTTTAGCACCCTATATAATCTAAACTGTTGAATTTTGAGCAGTGGTGCAATGGAGACATTTGATCAGCATCACGAGTATGCAATATATAAAAAAATTGAGCAAATTCACTGAAAGCCAATTTCTCATTGATGCGGTGCGGGTCCTTTGATGCGGTGCGGGTCCTTTGATGCTGCAGTCGGCTCAGTCTTTGAGTTAGCTTCTTATGCCACAATGGTGCGGTATTGAGAGTGGACCACACTGGCAAGAATACCACACTGGCTAGTACGATTTCTGGTCTTTCCGTTGCCATGAATTCGATATCTGGTGGTATTTGGCCGAGTCCTGGTGCTTTATTGCTCTTGAGCCTCTGGCATGCTATTTTCAGCTCGTCCAATGTAAAATATAAAAACCTATCTTCTATATCACAGACGAATATTACTTGTTGATGAACTGGAAATAGACATTCCACCCCATCGTTCATCGTTTTCGTCGTGAGCATGGGTTCCGGAGGATAGCCAATAATCCTTCTCGTGACTATTTTGTAGCCATCCCGCCAGATATCACAGTCAATATTATCACAGGGTGCTTTCCAGCTTGATCTTTCTGTATTTATATCGCATTCCTGACTATCTTTTTTGGTTCTCTATATTCATAACATTGTCGGTGGTTTCCTCCTGGTATATATCCTTCTCTTTTTGACACACTCCTTACGGAGTTCAGCGATATGCTCCGACCACCAGTGAACTGGTTGTTTTCCTCTAGTGGCTACTTTTTTGGCATCGTTTTATCGCAGATTTTGGTTAATGTCCTTGAGAGGCTGTTGGATGACAGGACATCCGATGGTGCAGTTTCTTCCAGGGCGATTTGCAGATTCTGTTTGTTCAGTTTCCTCACTTGCCAACCTTTATTTGTACATTCTCGATTAGAACACCTCCTTTCTCTCGCAATATCACTACGATATAGTTATGGTCGCTCAGGGTTTCTTTTTCGCCCACTTCCCAGAACTTCATCTTAGCTTTCACATCTTCGGTTGTTGTGGTTAAGTCTAATAATGATCCGTAGTCCTGCCTCTGAAATATTGGTTTTTCAATTCACAGACGAATTATTCTATTCAATATTCAATTGAGAATGTTTCCCTTTCCAACGGCCATATACCCTAACTCTTCAGTGAATGCAAAATTCAATCAAGCCTCAATAAAATCGATACCGGGTTGAAAACTACTAATATAATTTACTATGTTGAGTTTTGAAGTATTCATGGTACCGGAAGTGCATTTTATGTACAAAACAGAAATATTATGTCTCAGTTCCACCTTTCCATCAAGACTCCGATTCACACAACAGAGGCTTACGCTATACTCCAAGCTTTTTGGTGGGATAAACATAACGGTACAGCTAGTTCAGTCATTTTATCGGATTCAAAATTTCTTCTTCCACTAACTATCTGAAAAATTCATTTATCTTTGAGATTGATTATAAGTGATTTAGAATACCTCTTCACTAATAAAATTGATATTGTTTTCATTTGGATCAACGGAAAAGAGAAAGTAGATTTAGCAGCGAGAGAAAACACCTCTCTAGAAAGGATAACCATGACATAATATCAAACGTTAAATATGAAACACGACTAAATTGGGGAAGACTCTGGAGATAATTCACCTCTAAATCTGAAAAACATAAATCAATTCATCCGACACTCCCAAAAAGCATTTCCCACATGGACAACTTCAACATTTCAAGATCTTGCGCTACCACCATCACACGTATGAAAATGAACCAAGGTCAGTTCCCTTCTCATACGGAAATAATAGGCATTAACGTAAGCCCAGTATGCTCTCGCGACGACTTTTCGTTAGCGGACCTCAATCAATTCCTATTAGCATTTGCCAACCGCGAGCAGCACGATCCTGAATTCTTCTAGACCAAGAGCCCGTGTCACTTCAAAAAACGTTTCATAAGTTTACGCACATTGGATACGGGAATTTGTGTTATCAATGTCGACAATGCTACAGATTTGCACGCCATACATTTTTTCTGGGGCAAAAAGATGGTAGGAGGGATGCTGAACTGTTATTAAAAAAAGATGAAAAATATTGAAAGTTCACGACTGAGGGTAGTAAAAAACAAAAGTTCACAATGAAATAAAGCGATACTCGACAATTGCAGTCTTCTAAAACTTGGCGTTCACCTGCTGCAACGATCAGAATATGTCAATAGAACGGGCCCTAAAAAAACTGTGAGTTTACTACTGACAATTGGGGGAATCTCACCATTTGCCTTTGAACAATGTAAATTCCGTCCGCCAGTCATCTTCAATGGGGCAGAAGGGCGCTGGGCCCACCGGATTTGGAATGTTATCTCATCATAAAAAAAATTCGCCAAATTTTCTCCAAAACTGGAGCAAATTTCGGCCTCATTGGAAAAAACTGGCGGAAAAAAAATGTGTCGTTTGAAGGCTAATAGTGAGATCCCTTCAATTGTCAGTAGTAAACATTCAGATTTTTTCGGGCCCGTTCTATTGACGTATTTTGAACGTTGCAGCATGTGAACGCCAATATTCAGACAACTGCAATTGACAAGTGACGCTTTATTTTATTGCGAACTTTTGTTTTTTACTATCCTCAGTCGTGAACTTTCAATATTTTTCACGTTCTTCTTTATAACAGTTCAACTTCCCTCCTACCATCACTCCGTCCCAGAAAAAATGGATGGCGGGCAAGTTTGTGGCACTGTCGACATCGATAACACAAGTTCCCGTATTCAATGTGCGTGAACTTATTATACGTTTTTGAAGTGACACGGGCTCTTGGTCTATTAGGCAACCCACTGTCCTCCAATATTCCTTTTTCCACTAATATTGCAGTCTTGTTAAATGCACTCAATGAAAAAATTCACAATATAATTCTAAAATTTGTAATAACGAGAGAAAGATAAATTTGTTACGAATCCAAGAGAGCCCACCATCCGCCAACAGCTGTTTCATGATTTCTCAATCATCAGGACGGCTTGTGGTCTCTTTCAAATTCGTATCAAATATCTCATAGTGCCAATACCTACCGGCAAGTTACAACGCACTAGGAGTTCCACTATTGGTGTCGCCCAAGTAGCACACAGAGGTCATAATTCGGTTGTACAGACGTCTACTAGACCATTCACAAAAGTCCATGACTTATGTCTTGTAATATGGTAAGACGTCGCTATGTATGCCAATACGACAAAAAGGCACACTCTTGCGACGTCACATCGACGTTATAAAGTAGTGGTAATGACTTGCCAATATAGACTTATATAAGCCAGTCACAAAAGGGTTGTTCTGTGGTCTTAGTGTAGTCATTATATCATTATGCATGAAGGTCATAATCTTTCTAATATAGTATTACAATATTTTATATAATATCAATATAATATATAAGTCAGCCTTCCTTTACATGTTCATGATACTCTGTGACCGTGATAGTTATCGAGATAAAAATGATTTTCATTTATGTGTCTTTAAGAATTGTTCTGAAACTCTAGTGACCAAGCAAATCCATTTTTACGATCAAAATCCAATTCTACTCACTTAAAATTCATGCGCCTCGAAAATGAAGAGAGATAAATATTTATTTTCATTTCAGAAAAAATATATTTCATCAATTTTTCTCATTAATCGTTGAAATATGTAGACTATATTACGAAAGATACTTGATTAGCACACCTCCAATGATTTTTAAATTGACCCAGGGTCCCATATTTTTTATTTTAAATATTTTTGTTCCAATATGGCTACCAGAATGATGTTATCAATCAATCGAAAAACATGGATGCCGTCCTTCTAGTGTCGAAAAGTTGTAATTACTCCGGTATATACTATCATAGAATAGTTTACGAGTGTCTCAAAGACATCGCAATAACTCACATGAAAAAGTTGTAATGTAGTCGCTGTGACCACAAATATAGCTCGTCCAGTATTGAAACAACCACTTTGGCCTTCCCCTACCTAACAACCAATTTTTCTCGAAGATTCCCGAACCATTGTCTAACTGTGGCTATTAATAGAAATTCCATAGGCGTACCAAATTATTTGGTATAGGCGATACACGAGACGTAGAGACTTACACTCCTATAACTTCTGAATGGAAAAAATATTTTTCGACAAATCTGCCAGAGGGCATTTTGGCAAGGTAACAAGTGAACTATTGCAAAGTTGAATAAATAACTGCACTACCTATTTATTAATCAAACAAACCTAACCTTTCAAACGCTGCATGACTAGACACTGGTGAAGATTCGCCGTAGCATAAGCAGCCACATCAAATCGTGTCCACTCGTGTTTTTCCCCCTCTCTACCTACCAAACGGTCGTTTCAATACTGGACGAGCTATAGCAAGTTTTGTTGTACTAACGTCGTAACGCTATCAAAACAGAAAAAGATATACACTGAGTGCATAAGCATTCCGCTAGTTCCGCCTAATGGAAAACGCTAAAAATAACTGACATTCACAATAGAGGTTATGTTGATGTTGAACAGTTATATTCAAATATTTTTTATTCATCACTCGAAGTGCACATATATATTATTTATGTCTCTCCTTGTTGTGAAAACAATTGAAGGAACTGGATGAACTCCATTTTTTTGCAGTGTCCCGATAGACTGATTGATTATTTCAGATGTTAATTTTGGGGAAGGCACTCATACTTCCTCTTTATATTTTTCTATACGCTCCAGTTCTCTTGTAAGGCAGATTTGATTTTTGTTTTGGCATTTTGATCATTCATACGGAACTGAGTATTCTACATACATAACACAATAACAAAAATAACATAACCAACAAAAATAATCTAACCATAGATACATAATGTAATCATTACGACCAAAGTTCATCAGTTGATAAAACTACATTACATGAGTACAATATGTAGTCGTAGAAACGTTTCAAAAATCTATTCATTAGAACCACATATGTTCATTGTCATAATAACCTCACAGCAACTGCTCTTAAGTTCTACTTAACGACACATACAATTTATTTACAAAATCACATACAACTTCATCTCGAGAATTCTTTATTGTACTCTCGTTATATCTACTACACGACGTCATAGCAACGCCTGAAGGTTATAAAACGCACATTAACTTTTTGGTTTTAAAACGTACAAATACTTGGTCTTTAAGACGGTATAAGAAGTCATTATGTTAATTTTATGACTCTGTGCTACTTGGACGTGGATTGGCCTATGCTGATATCTGTTGGTGACCTATTAATGTGCACGAAATTTCGTGTCATTAAAATTCCACGATGACAGGTCTAAGCTTCAACACACAGATTATAGGTGTCACTATCTATAATTTGATGCTTTTCACATTTGTAATAACATCTAAAATATCAATATAGTTTCAATTACTCCAGTTGTGACAAAATTTCTGTGGAAAAATAAACTCCGGTTTGATGTCAAGGGGGGGAAATGAATTGAACCATAAAAGTCACAGCTGTCAGACGAATGATTTCTTCAGCGTTCGATTCGGCAACGTCTAATATTCCACTAACAGGTTGGGCAACTTTCGAAATCAAAATTTACTAGTTTCATCGATTTCATGGCATTTTATTGGGAATTTCATCTTTGTTATATTGAATATTCAAAATAAAAAAAAATTACGTCATTCTCTTTTTAACGTAAAAATTCTATATCTTTATTTGTCCATAAACTCTTGAGGAGAAAGTTCACCGCTTGAACCAACCACTCCTTTCATTATCAAGCAGGCATATACCAACCGGCCTAACGATCGGATCGACCAAGTCTTATCACTGATTCGTATCTCCGGAATGGCCTACCGTTTCGCTGGGATCTCAATTAATGATCATTTATCCTGTCACACCGCAGATATATTATCGGTTAACCCGCTATTCCTTAATTATATTTCAGCAATCGAGCGGTTCGATCGAGTGAAGTACTTCGTCTTCGGAAAGGAGGTGATTGAAAATTTTGAGAATTCATTTACTTTCTGCTAGTCGAGAGGAGCGCCGCTCGTGGTCTGTATCGAGGAGAGTAACCGCCTCTTCGCTTTGACAGAACACTCCGGAATCAGGAAAAAGCTGGTAGGCAATAAGTATATTGGCTTTGAACTGGCTCAGGGGATACCCACATCAAAGCTTAGACAGAACACAAGAAATACTCATGTCAAGTTGTACAAACGAAGCTCACAGCTGGTTTCAGATCAGGATATTTTCATTCACGAACCACCGAGCACAAATCGCAGAGATGTGGAAGATTTTCAGACATCAGACATCCACTGTGATTTGAGAGAATGTTTTGCTTTTTACTTCTACGATTCGCGTGAAAAACTAAATAATCCACTGTGATGTTCTCATGTTAATTCATTAATAGAACATCTACATAATATTAATACCACCCACAATTAGCGATTTCAAAATGTCCAACAAAGAGCAGTTGATTCATGTTTATTGTAAACTTTTCGTGACGGCGATATTGGATATGTGCACGACAGTGAGGCCGCACAGCGTGTAGTACCCTGTACAAACGAACTCAGTTCATTACATTTTTCGTTCAGCAAATATTTTCGAGTATACGATTGGAAGTATAAGTAGGACCACCCAAGGCAGAAAAAAATATCATTTTTCTCGCCCGACTGAGAAACGCTGAGTTGGAAATTTTAAGATAACCAATTTTTGCGTGGGACTTATACAGATCGCCGTTGAAGGGATAATAAAATAAAAAACTACAAACGCCATTGCATTGAAGGCGGGGCTGTAAGAGAAAAATTGGGATTAAAAGGTGGGCCTAATTGAACGTTTTAAAAAACAAAGGGAGTGAATATTAATTTTGAAGGCGGGCAAGGAGTCGGTCAGGGTTCGCGAAATCGGACGGTCAAGTGGGCAATACGGGGAAAACGCGTCGAGAGTTTAAGGCGAGGTTGCGTCGCGACGCCCTGGATAAAGGGTTAAGTATCGTTTCGGTAAAAAAAAAAAGTTTTTAACCGCTTTTTTAGTTGTTTGACCAACCCTCAGAAGTTAATGAAAACTTATACGAGTTAAGATCACGGGAACCTTACTTTTTATAGTGGGATCCGAAACCACTCTTGGGACCTTGAAAAAATTGTTCACCAACTGCGGGAATCGAACCCACGCCAGGTGGAAACAGTTGACACAAGACCGACGCTCGTTCCACTGAGCCACAAGCCCCGTGACTGAGCCACAAGCCCCGCGGTGGTAATTAGTACACGCGTGTGTTTAGCGTAGAACCCGCTACAGAACAGAAAATAGTGACGGTGATCGTGCACTGGAAAACAATTCGTGAATTCAGGGATTTGATGAAGTTTCTGGATTATCTGCCACTGGTAGTGGTGTTAATGTAACTAACCACTTATAATCTCTGGGAAGGATTTCTTTTCAATTCTAAGTTTTACAGTACGATTTTTGCATATGAGAATAATCGATATAGGGTACTCGTCTCTTTCCACTCCATTCACTAAAATGAATACAAATGTGTTTTGGAGATGAATACTCCACATTTTGCTGAGCTCCAGGAATTGATATTTCGATCATGTCTATGTGTTTTTTTTTTCAATATGTATTTTCACTAAAATATTTTGATACTATTGCCGGTTTTCTCTAATCAAGAATTTGTTTGTTATGTTTATTTTTACCTTTTTCATTATATAGATATTTTTTTTAAGTTGCCTTTCATTTCTCTTACTTCAGAGAAGCCATAGTAAGATCTAAAAGACCTGCCTTCGCGCGCAGGCCGAACTGATGTCTTTTTGGACTACGAGGGTGGAAGAAAGGTATTTTTATTGAAAATACACTGCCCTGAACATCAATATAGTAGAACTACACAGGGCAGATGTAACAAGCGGAAGCAACATTTCGGGACTCGGAAATTATTTGAAAGTTAGATGACAATCATAATTTCTATCAAAATCAAGTGAAAAACTTGAAGACATATTAAACATTGTCGATATCTGAGAGCAATTCATGATATTTGTACGTTAAACAAATGGATTTTATCATAAGAACAGGATTTGAAAGCATAAAACATCTCTTTCCAACCTCAAACTGTGATGAAAGGCAATAAATTAGCTTCAGCACGTTTTAGAAATATTGAGGAACTGAGAATTAACACCCAAAGTTATTTAATACAAGCCCATATTATTATCGTCGTGGCGTCCTATTGGATTTTGAAGATTAGCTGGTAGATAGATGAAAACGTTATACGATGTATACCCTTTCACCGGTGGGGGGAGCATCTACAGGTTTTCGAAAATGTTAAAAAAATATTCATATAGAAATATGTGTCTCTGATAATGGAGGTATGTTAATCTGCCGGTTTGCATGGTGGGGGTGGCCGTAGCCGTATGGAAGGGTAGAAAATGGGAAACATATATTCAGAGAAGATGTTAAGTGAACCCGAAAGAAACTCCCATTCAAAAGACTGACGATTTGAACGTAACACAAGCTCGCAGCGGCTTTTTGAAAATGCAAAAAAAATCGCCATCTTGAAATACTCGAGCGCGTCAAATTATCATAGATACGGTTTGGCTTGATGTCCTAGATATGCTGACCCATAATCTAACGATTATTTGGAGGGATTTTCTTAATCTGACGATTTGAAAAAAAAAATATTCATGATTTTTTTTATCATTGAATATGTCAAATGAAATGCACGGAAAATAGAATGCAAATAAAAAAACTTGAGAGGTGTCAAGGGACACCCGGATGGAACGAAGTTCCTTTCGATTAATTAGTGAAGGAATTGTAATAAACTTTTTTTTTTTTAAGTTATAATAATATTTTATATATATATATATATATATATCTATGCACTCTGCCTGTCTATTCTTTCGTACACGTCATAGATGCGCGGGACTTTGTAAACACAACACAGTGTGTACTCTCTCGACTTCGTAAACACAACAGCGTATAGGTTAGAACACGCACGGCTTGCTAAATACATACGCTTTGATATTGTAATATTAAAATATAATTTGCTTTTAAATTTATTGAAGTTATGACGCGTACACTTGCTGAACACACAATAATGGAGAGATTATAACGCGTATGACTTGGTTAGCACAATAGTGTAACGAACCTAGGCCGGACCTGTCGCCTCGCGCGTTGCCGTCGACAGCGATGAGATCATCCCCGGAGATATTCGAGAACCATCCAGTCGCTCTGCCACGGAAAACAACGGTCAATATTGGAAACAATTGGAACATGCCAGAATTCGAAACATCTAGAATGCTGTATCGGAGATAAATAGGCGACCCTCAAGTGGAGTCAGAACAGTCTGAACGAGCCCATACCATCGAGCTATACAGTGGCGTAGTAATATAAATTAAGTTGTAGATTAAGTGTCAAATAAATTAGTTAAACCAAGTTAAGTTTATTTACGTTACAATTGGTGTCGGAAGTGAGATTTTGAAAATAAACAAGTGATCGTGGAGTGGATAGTCAGAAAAATAAATTGATAGACCTTTTGTACGCCCAAAATAGACAGTGGCCCGGTTTTCGCGAAGTGGACAATTGTGCGTGGGAATATAAACTGATACACTGTTCGCGTGAAACAGAAAATAGACAGTGGCCCGGTTTTCGCGAAGTGGACAATTGTGCGTGGGAATATAAACTGATACACTCTTCGCGTGAAACAGACAATAGACTGGTGGCCCGTGGAAAAGAATTCGCGAAGTGAATTTTTAACAAACTGATAAACTTTTCGTGTAAAACTGACTGATACCTCGTCAAAGACAAAATGTGTTCAAGAAAAGTGCGCCTTGCGGATTTGAAGGTAGCGGAATTGAAACAGGAATTGGAGGAAAGGGAACTGGAAACAACAGGTAAAAAGCAAGTACTCCAGGAAAGACTTGCAGAAGGACTTATACAAGAAGGTGAGGACCCCGAGACATTTTTATTCGAGAAGGCCAAAAAAAAATTGTTGGTGTGGCTATTTTCTAGAAGAAAGAATGGGAACCGTTGAGACAGAAATGGACAAAATAAAGGAAACGATCAGTAAGCTGGAAAAACAAATTAATAGTGCGTCCTCCACAGAGATGGTTAACGAAAATGCAATGCTGGACTTGAGTTTGAACGTGGATAAAGTTCAAGAGGGTATAAAAGATGTCAAGGTCATTTCAGAAATAGGGAAGCTTTCCATGAAGCCGCCTCAATTCGACGGAAAAACTCCATGGGAAAATTACCGCCGACAGTTTGAAGCAGCGGCCAAAGCAAATGGATGGAATGCAGGGGAAAGAGCTGTAGCACTAACACTTGCATTACGTGGAGAAGCGACGAATATTCTACAAACTCTTACCGCCCAAGAACAGGAGGACTATGATCAGCTGATTGAACATCTAGAATTACGATATGGCCAGGCCCATTTGGAACACGTATACCACTCCCAGCTGAAAAATCGCTGTCAGAAATCGGGCGAATCCTTACAAGAATTTGAAACTGACATTGCACGCTTGGTTCGTCTCGCATATCCAGCCATACCGGAAAATGTAATGGAGCGATTAGCGGTTCAGGCATTCTTGGATGGACTTCGTGATCAAGAAACCAGACAAGCGTTGATATTAGCTCGTCCAACACATCTCGTAGACGCACTGGCACGCGCTTTGGAATTCGAAGCAGCAAAACAATGCTGCAAGAGCCAAAGTAAAGTTCAAACGATTGAGGAAGACTCACAGGAGCCTGCTAACTTGGAAGCTGCCATAAGAAAAGTGATGAAGGAAGTGTTGCCTGAGAAAAGACAGATAAGATGCCGGAATTGTGGCAAAATTGGACATGTGCGTAGCAAATGTCCAACATTCATCGACTCCGATGCAGGAAAACTAAAAAGGTCGACGAGAAGGGGCAATCGTCGGCATGTGTCCGGCAAGCCCCGGTTAACAACGCATATGTCGCTATCCTTCAACGACAGAACAAAGGTGTCTTCGTAGACGGTCTCATCAATAACGAGCCTTGCACCATGCTGCTAGATACAGGTGCGACTAGGACAATTCTCGGGCCTTCCTTTGCCAGAACACCGGAACGGATTGAACCGACAACTTGGAAGCTACGCACAGCAACAGGGGAGCCAGCTACTGTATATGGCGAGCTACCGATTGAAATAATTTTGGGCAGCACTAAAGTGAAACATCAGGCACTTGTAGCGGACATCGAAGACAATGCAATCATCGGAATGGACATCATGAATTCCAGAGGGTTTGAATTGGATTTCAAAGACGGCGTCCTACGTGTCAACGGAGAAGAGCTGGTGCTTCATGGGAGAAGTGAGGGGTTGATCCGTGTGTTGTTGGCTGAAGATGTAAGCGTACCTGAGAGGGCTGAAACCATTCTGGAGGCTCGCCTGGACGGGAGTACGAGCAGTGGAAACGTGGTGATGTTCGAGCCCAAACTTCATGATGAGAAAATTGGACGAGGATTGCACTAGGGAAGACCTTGTTGCGTGCTGACAAATTTGTGCCCGTAAGGGTCATGAATGTCAATTATTTTCCAGTGACCTTGAAGAAAGGAACAATATTGGGGCACTGCTCGTCAGTTTCCTCAGTGATCCGGAGTGTACGAGGTACGATTAGCCAACCCAACAACTTGCCCACAGAACTAGAAAAATTAGTTGCCATCTCTTCCAAAGATATAAAACCAGCTCAACAGCCCAAACTAAGAGATTTAGTTGAGAAGTACCAAGACATCTTCGATACCGGACAAGGAAAAGGAGGTCGAACTAATGTGGTCCAGCACAAGATTGATACTGGGGGTGCCCGACCGATCCGGCAATCAGCAAGAAGACTTCCTCTTGCCAAGAAGGAAGAGGCTGACAAAATAGTCAGCGATATGGGAAAAGAAGGAGTTATCGAACCATCTGACAGTCCCTGGTCCTCTCCAGTCGTACTGGTGAAGAAAAAGGATGGATCGATACGCTTTCGTGTAGACTATCGCCAACTTAATAATGTCACGAAGAAGGACAGTTACCCTCTCCCGAGAATAGATGACACCCTAGACACGTTGGCTGGTTCCACGATTTTCTCGACCCTTGATCTGAAGAGTGGATATTGGCAAGTAGAACTGGCTCAGGAAGATCGAGAAAGACTGCTTTACCATCGGCTCAGGATTGTGGCAGTTCACCGTTATGCCATTCGGGCTCTGTAATGCTCCCGCCACATTCGAAAGATTGATGGAAACAGTACTGAAGGGACTGTCATGGAACACGTGTCTAGTGTATCTCGACGACATAATTGTGGTCGGCAGATCGTTTGAGGACCACGTGAAAAACTTGGAGGAAGTATTCCTGCGACTGAGGAACTCCGGATTGAAGCTGAGCCCTAAGAAATGCCATCTGTTCCAAAAAAGAAGTACGATACCTCGGCCACGTTTTCTCTGGGGAAGGAGAGCAGTGGAAGACCAGAAGATCAAAGCTGTTAAGGATTGGCCCATCCCAAAGACATTCACCAACTTCGAAGTTTCCTTGGTTTATGCACATACTATCGCCGATATGTGCTGGGATTCGCCAACATCGCTAAACCACTGACCAAGCTCACGGAAGGCCAAACAAAGTTCCAGTGGTCCGAAGAATGTCAAGACTCATTCAGGAAGCTGAAAGGAGCTTTGATCAACGCACCTATACTGAGCTATCCCCTACCCAAAGAGAAATTCATTTTGGATACGGACGCCAGCAACGTGGGACTTGGAGCTGTCCTATCTCAGATCCAGGAGGGACAGGAGAAGGTGACTCCTCTCTATTTCAGCAAGACGCTTAGCAAACCAGAGCGCAATTACTGTGTCACCAGGCGAGAGCTGTTAGCTGTTGTAAAGGGAGTGGAACACTTCTACAAGTACGTGTATGGAAGAAGATTCCTGTTGAGAACTGACCATGCAGCTCTCAAATGGCTCTTACAGTTCAAAAATCCTGAGGGTCAAGTAGCACGTTGGATCGAGAGACTCCAAGAATTCGATTTCGAGATCGAACATCGAGCCGGAACTAGCCATAAGAATGCAGATGCCTTGTCGCGAAGACCATGTCCAGATGATTGCTCTCATTGCCGACGAGCAGAAGAGAAGAAGCAACACTTTGTAGAACCGCGGCAATGGATGACAACTGGAATGACAGCAAGATCCAGAAAGACCAAGAGAGAGACCCCGACCTTGGCTTAGTCGTCAGCTGGAAGAAGGGCAATCGAAGACCATCATGGCAGGAAGTCGCAGGTTACTCGCCGGCTGTTAAGTCCTATTGGGCACAATGGAACTCTCTTATTCTGGACAATGGGATCCTGAAACGTGTGTTGGAGGCCGATATTGGTTGGGAAGACAGACGCCAAATCATTGTTCCCAGGAACAGAAGAGAGGAAGTGCTGCGGGAAATCCATGATGGAGTCGCCGGAGGACATCTGGGAGTGACGAAGACCCTGCAGAAAGTGAGGCAGCGGTTTTACTGGGCCAATTGTCAAGCTGACGTCCAGGACTGGTGCAGAAAGTGCGCTGTATGTGCTGCTAGCAATGGACCTCGAATACAACCCAAGGCCCCGATGCGTCAGTACAACGTAGGCAGCCCGTTCGAGAGAATCGCCATTGACATCGCCGGCCCGTTTCCCGTATCCGACCACGGGAATAAATACATCCTTATGGCAATGGACTACTTCAGTAAGTGGGCGGAAGCCTATGCCCTGCCCAACCAGAAAGCCATCACCGTCGCCGACGTCTTGGTGAAAGAATGGATATGTCGATTCGGTATTCCAATGGAGCTGCACTCGGATCAAGGCAGGAATTTCGAATCCAACCTTTTCCAAGAAATATGTCTACTGCTGAACATCCGCAAGACAAGAACCACGGCCCTACATCCGCAGTCCGATGGAATGGTGGAACGGATGAACAGGACGATCAACCGCCACTTGTCCAAGGTTGTCTCTGACCATCAAAGAGACTGGGACCAGTATCTTCATTTGTTCCTGATGGCCTATCGATCCGCAGTACACGAGTCAACCGGTCAAACTCCTGCTAGTATTATAATGGGCCGAGAACTGCTACTGCCTTGTGACCTGAAGTTTGGGATACCGCCAGGACAAGACACTGCGGGAGAGGACTACGTCAGCAAACTTCGGCAGAGAATGGACGACATCCACGAACGAGTCCGGTTGAACATCCAGAGTGCCAGCGATAAAATGAAGAAGACCTATGACATCAAGGCCGACGCTGGAGGATTTAAGGTTGATGACCTGGTTTGGCTGTACAACCCCAAACGTCGTCGTGGACTATCACCAAAGTTGCGGAACTCGTGGGAAGGCCCGTATAAAATCGTGGAAAGGATAAACGACCTTGTGTACCGAATCCATAAGCCACCCGAGGGAAACCAAGGGTCGTCCATTTCAACAGGTTGGCCCCTTACGCTGGAAACCATGACCAAGTTCGCACCCTCAAGCCACCGGAGGATGATATGACGTTCGAGAAGTTTATGTCCTTGTATTCAAACGGGCAGAAAGTTCTACATGGGGTTACTAGAGAGGAGTCACGAGACCTTTTCGAGGTGCCTGCTGACTACGCACTAGCGCACCGTGTGGCAGAAGATCTTCGAATGTCCAGGGCATCGCCGTAGTGTTCTCCACGAAGTTTGGTCAACTCCAAACACTGCGGGAGCCGCATCCAGAAGTTGGTGGGGTGCTGCAGCTGAAGAAAGGCCAGAGAAACATCTACTACCTAGTTACCAAGAGGCATTCCCAAGATAAACCGTCCTATGAAGATGTCTGGAAGAGTCTCACCAAACTAAGAGATACTATGGTGGACCAGAACCTGGTGGATCTAGCAATTCCAAAATTATCCTGTGGTATTGATGGGTTGAACTGGAGAGTCATAAGAAGTATGCTGGAGGCGATATTCAGATCCAGCGGCGTCAAGATTTTGGTTTGCTGTAACCCTCTTCCACGACCGATCATGAAGACCGTGGAGTGTTACTTCCATCGAACTTCACGGTGCAGATATGGGGAGTCATGCAGATATCGTCACACTCCAAGGATGAAATTTCGGGACGAAATGTCTTTAAGAAGGGGGCAATGTAACGAACCTAGGCCGGACCTGTCGCCTCGCGCGTTGCCGTCGACAGCGATGAGATCATCCCCGGAGATATTCGAGAACCATCCAGTCGCTCTGCCACGGAAAACAACGGTCAATATTGGAAACAATTGGAACATGCCAGAATTCGAAACATCGAGAATGCTGTATCGGAGATAAATAGGCGACCCTCAAGTGGAGTCAGAACAGTCTGAACGAGCCCATACCATCGAGCTATACAGTGGCGTAGTAATATAAATTAAGTTGTAGATTAAGTGTCAAATAAATTAGTTAAACCAAGTTAAGTTTATTTACGTTACAATAGTAAAGAGAGGTTATAATGCGTACTTGCTAAAAATACATAAGCATTTATTATTGTCTGTATAAAATCTCTACTTACCTAACTCCATCAGCAATATCCGGAACTTGTGCAGAAACACTGTCAGGATTCATTATTGTTATTATTTTTTATTATTTATTATGTACAAAAAACCTGTATACACTCAACAAAAATAATCGTCGCGACACCACACTATTCAATGTGAAATAGAAAGACGAAACGAAAATAACTGGCTTGCTTTCTATGAGAGAGAGAGAGAGAGAGAGAGAGACAGACAGAGGAACACGCGCACGCCGCACGGCTTATAACCATAGCGAAAGTCTCGTTACAACTTTTGGTCTTAATTTATTCCGTCTAGCCCTCTTTCGCAACGCGCGATAAGGAACTACGTTCCAAAAATAATCGTCGTGACACCACACTGTTCAATGTGAAATAAAAAGACGAAATGAAAATAACTGGCTTGCTTTCTATGAGAGAGAAGAGAGAGAGAGAGAGACAGACAGAGAAACACGCGCACGCCGCACGGCTTATAACCATAGCGAAAGTCTCGTTACAACTTTTGCTCTTAATTTATTCCGTCTAGCCCTCTTTCGCAACGCGCGATAAGGAACTACGTTCCAAAATTAATCGTCGCGACACCACACTGTTCAATGTGAAATAAAAAGACGAAACGAAAATAACTGGCTTGCTTTCTATGAGAGAGAGAGAGAGAGAGAGAGAGAAGACAGAGAAACACGCGCACGCCGCACGGCTTATAACCATAGCGAAAGTCTCGTTACAACTTTTGGTCTTAATTCATTCCGTCTAGCCCTCTTTCGCAACGCGCGATAAGGAACTACGTTCCAAAAAAATATTTCTTTTAATTATTATATATATTCATATAAAAATAGTTACATGAGATAAAAATCTGAAAAAAAAATTTTCATCCGTCGAATTGTCGTTGTTCTGAAAACCTGGTTCGATTTCGTCATCAATTTCATCTTCAGCTATCTATAACAAGAAATCATTATAATATTAGCACTTACTTGTCTGTCGATGTACCAGCAGCCTGAGTTGCTATGGAAATAACAGAATTATGTGAATCGAAACAACTTATAACACTGCGCGTGAGATTCTTCATTTAATGATGTGTCAGCCGAAAGTTCAATGTTATTGTACGTTGTCAGTGTTTTCTTGAGAACCCGATTGCTCCGACGATACTCCAATACCGTCTGGCATTTTTTCAGTGTTTTCAATGGAAATTTAACAATTTTTCAGATGTATCTTGTTTACAAAATACACACTTTATAATAATATCACTCATAGATGGACATCAAATTCACAACATTTTATTCACAAAACTCATATTAAAACACAAACAAGCCAGAGCATTGTACATATAATGATAAGGGAAAGAGGGGCGCGGATTGGGGAATACATGCTTCACTGCAGCTGCACGCACTAAACTTTATTTACGACTTTTGTTACTTCGGCTTGTGGAAATCGGCAGAATATATTTTTTCCGTTATCCATGAATTATTTGCTTCAAAATAAAAATAAAATTCGACCGCGCTCGAGAATGTCAAGGTATCGTTTTTTTTTGGCAAGTTTGTAACCCACCCACTTCCTTAAGTCACGCTCAAATCGTCAGATTATTGAAATGCACACTTTTCGGCATGTAAGTAACCCACCTTACCTTGATCTGACGCGCTCGAGCATTTCAAATGATCAATTTTTTACTATTCTGATCGGCTGCCCTAAACGAGCGGCCCTACTTAGAAGGCTGGTGGAGGTACTCAACAGTGTGCAAGGTACCCCCCCTTTTGGTAATATGTTGCGCTTGAGTAAATCCCAAAATTCCCTACTGGGCTTCCCTATTATTAGGCAAACCTCAGTGAAATTAAAATTTTACAAAACAACTTTGAATGTAAGTACCCTGCGTTGTTGTTGAGTTGAGCTGGATTCATTCCAGTTACTTTTCCAGTTATTGGTTGATTTGGTGAGACTACTTTGTTTCTCCTTGCCATAAAACGTTTGTGCAAACGTGTGAACTCATAATTATCGCTCAAATAAAATTGATTCAGTGAAATCGTAATATGAGGTTGTCACTTACTTTTTCATTTTTACAGCAGCTATCAATTTCTTTCTTTGTTCCAATTTCTAGGCCGATTTTGAAAAAGTATAAAATTTACACAAACTATTTTTTTCATTATTTGTACAGTGCACAACACAACGAATTCAACGTGGAATTATCAAAACAAATTTGACAGTCCCGATTGTTTCACATTTCTGCCACAGCGTGCGCTGCGATCGATTTGACTGTCGTCGCCTCCAAGCTCATAGTCAATAGGTGAAGCAGTGACTAGTATATTCTTCTATATTTTTAATAATTTCACCACAATTTGAACCAAATTATTGGGTTTAGCTTTCTTCTTGGGAGATTTGAATAGAAATACTACCCATTGGTCCCGTCGCGTCGTCACAACAAGAGAATACATTTTGACATTTTTCACCGATCGTGGTCCCCAGAACCCAAAAATACCATCAGTTCAAATGTTTTATATATATATATATATATATATATATATATATATATATATTATTTATATATATATAATGGAAGGAATTTAATGGACATAGCCCTCAGAGAAAAGTGTTAACCGCAGACACGTGTTTTGGGCTCTCGGCCCTCATCAGTACGGTGAAGAAGTGCAAGGATGAACAACACTTGGTAGAAACGACAAATCAATGGAGTCAACAAACAGAAGCCAGCCGCTCATTTGTGATTTCGGTCAGCAGACCCTGAATTCCAAGTGTTGTTCATCCTTGCACTTCTTCACCGTACTGATGAAGGCCGAGAGCCCGAAACACGTGTCTGCGGTTAACACTTTTCTCTGAGGGCTATGTCCATTAAATTCCTTCCATTTTGTTTTCAACAGTCCCCTCGATATTACTCTCTTTTATATTTATATTCCTGGACTCGGATGTCACGCAGGTAGCTATAGCTGCCTCCGTGGTGACGTTGGTTGTTGCCCTGGAATTCAGGGTCTGCTGACCGAAATCACAAATGAGCGGCTGGCTTCTGTTTGTTGACTCCGTTGATTTGTCGTTTCTACCAAGTGTTGTTCATCCTTGCACTTCTTCACCGTACTGATGAGGGCCAAGAGCCCGAAACACGTGTCTGCGGTTAACACTTTTCTCTGAGGGCTATGTCCATTAAATTCCTTCCATTTTGTTTTTAACAGTCCCCTCGATATTACTCTCTTTTATATATTTATATATATATATATATATATATATATATATATATAATAATAAAAGGAACTTTATTGAACCGAACAAAAATTCAATTCAATAGGCTATCGACCGAAGTCCTTCTGCCTATTCATATATATATATATATATATATATATATATATATATATATATAAACCTTCACTGTTTGAATAGGCCTGAAAACTGGCATACATTTCTTTTTTTACTTGACGACGGGAACCGAAGATATAACAATTAAACCACATTCCGCGGGTAACAGCTATACATATATAATGTCCTGACTGTCCCATTGACTGACGATCAACGCCCAGTCCAAACCGCTGGAACTGAAGAACTGACATTTTGACAGCATATTCCTATGATGACTCAGATAACCATATTCTATCCCTGAAGGGGTGAAAATTGGGGGGAAGTGAAAGTACCGTTAGTTTTGGAAATTGATATTTGGACTTTTCTTTCCAATCAAAGAATACATTTGACAGGGTTTCTGAGAATTCAATCCTGAAGGGGTTAAAAGTTTGTATAAGAGTACCGTTAGTTTTCAATTTGCAGTCATAGAAATTACTATTCAAGGTCTTTGTTGCAAATAAATAAATACGTGTTTCAGTGTTTTTGGAAAATAAACCCCTAGAGGGGTCAAATGGGGATTGGAAGTTTGAATGAGGTTTCCGTCAATTCTCAAGTAAGGGTCATAAAAATTGGTATTTGAGGTCTTTGTTACAAAAAAACGTGTTTCAATATATTCAGAAATTCTAGGGGTTGAAATTGGTGAGAAATTGTATGACGGTTCCGGAATGAATTGTGTTTAACCTCATTTGAAAATTCCGCCCGTGAAGGAGTGAAAAGCGATTAGTGAATTTGTAATAGTCGTCACAAAGCATTACTCTCGCTGTCAAATCGATTATATCAGCCAAACGAGATGTAGGAGGGGAGGGGGGTGAAAGAGGGAGTACAGTTTAGTGTCTCGGAAATTGGTATCTGGGCTTCTCTTCTCAATCAAAGTACACGAATGTTAGGGTTTTTCTAAATTCAACCCTAAAGGGGTTGAAATGGGGGTTGAAAATTTGAATAGGAGGACCGTTAGTCCCTGAGTCGAGGTCATGAACAATGATGTTTGTAGTCTTCCTTATAAATAAAGAAATACTTGTTTAAGTGTTTTTGAAAATTCAAATGGTGGTCTAAATGGGGATTGGAAGTTTGTATAGGGATTCGGTTAGTTTTCAAGATAGGGTCAGAAAAAGTGGTATTTGAAGTCTTTGTTACAAATGAAGTAAAATGTGTTTCAGTGTTTTTAGAAATTCAATCCCTAAAGGGGTGAAAGTTTGTATGAGGTTTCCGTTAGTTTTTTGTTTGTCCCGTAAGCGTTTCTATACCATTCATTCGATTGCAATGAAACTTTGGTGAGTTGTTCTCGTACGCCCGCAAACTTATTCTGAATTGTACAACCATTTCAGAATAGGTGGCGCACGAGTCGTTTTAATAAATGAGTGTATTTCATATAGTTTCGTGGCAGTTCGGGTGTTTTCGTGACATTCCATGTGTGATATAACAAGTAATGTTGATTGTGAAATTCCAATTGTTGGTCGCCATTTGATAATGGATATCACACGCATTTTCTTCACTTTTGGCAAGTGAATTTGTAAAAGTCGTCACATGGCATTATTTTCACTGTTAAATCAATTATGCCACACAAACGACAAGCGATTGGTCGATTTACACCTCAAGCACTTAAGAAAAAGGCATTACGAGCAACAGGCAGCAAGACTGAAATCCGATCGAGTACGCACTTCCCAAGCCCGTTTGTCCAAAAAAGTCGACGAGAAAGCAAGACAGAATACCGTTCGAGTATGCATTGCTCGATCCAAACGAATACTGGACGCTGATTTGAATCTTGGTGCATTGCTTCACAATTATAATTATGATAGAAGTCTTGATCTGAGTGAAGTTATTGGAAAAAAGGATAAATTGAGGAAGATTTTTTTTACTCAATCTGCACTAATATGAATTATTCCAAATTAACTTATATTTCGCATATTTCTTGCATAGAATAAAAAAAAATATGAAAAAGTATAACCTTCTCAATATCCTCGTGGGCAAAGCCGCGGGCATAAGCTTGTTTTTATTAAGTTCATTTTGGATTGAGCTTTAAATGCGAGTGATAGCCTCCATACACACATCCAGACTATAAAAACAGTGTCGTAACGTTATTGAATAGGTTTCAAATACTGTGATGCAATATAGTCAAGTTCGAATAATATCACTATTTTTTTCTGGAGATCTTGGTGATTCTAGCGAAGAACAGGATATGGAAAAGATTGGAACACGGTACCAAGGTCGATGTAACGTAAATATGATACTCAATTACTGTTGATATTGAAACGCGATTTTCTATGTGGAATCCATAAAAAAAAACTCCAAGACGTACTTTCATGGGAAGACGAGAAATATATTATGCAGAATAAACTCAAAACTAGGGATGTTTATAATTTTCACTGTAATTTTTTTTGGAATGACTAAAAAAAATATATTTTTAGCTGAAAACTTAATTTTTTCTTTATTTTTTAAGATTTTTTGCGATTTGTCAAATAACCTGATGGGAAACAATAGTGGGTACCTACTACTGAATTCTAGGCATCAGAAATAAGTGAAACTAGTTGTTCGAATTGAAACAACGATCCAAATTTTTTCAAATGCGGGCCTGTGAAATTTTTATTGCGGAAGACTATGAGTCAATAAAGTACTCACTAGTGGTTTTTAAAATTATTGCGAATAACTAAATATAAAAGTTCTTTCTAGACATTGACGTTCCCTACAAAGGAAATACATTTTTTAATGAGTATATCAAACATATAAATAAAATCCGATGAATCAGAAAATGTATCTATATGGAAGAGTCCGAGTTTTGGAATGCCAATGACTAGTTCCTCATTTAAAAAAAATCTAGTGCTACAATATCATTATCGAGGACACATTCATTCTTTAGATTTGGAAGATGATGCTCAATTCGTGGAGGAATGTGAAAACATATTGAGCAGTTGTGATTTTATTTCGCATATTAAACATTCACTAGACCTGAGAGCAAGTCATGCATCGATCATTTCTTTATGAAAAACAATATTGGACTGAATGAAAACTCAATTAGATCTTTTACGTTCAAGTAAATTGAGTAAAAATTAAAATGAACTTGCGATTAAAAAAAAAATCTCAACTATAAAACGCTAAAATCAAATATGAAGAACGAACTTTGGGGAAGTGTTTATAATTTCGTCAATACACTTCAAGTATTCATTGGGGGAAATAAAAAAATCGTGAAAATCAAAACACAACTTAGGAAGGCCTCATTGAAAAATCCAGAAAATGGATTAAACTGAATAGTTTGATCAGAACAGTAAAGAAACAATATTACTGGTAGATGTAAAACAAAAATAAAAATAAATCGGAATGTCTGTAGAAATGTGTAAATGAGGCATGCGGAAAATTATTTTAAAAAATTTATAAAAGTAAACTAAAAACACTTCACTACGATTTTCACAAAAATTGGTTTTCAAAACTCACGACACGTGTTTTGCTATAGCTTTTTCAAGAAGAAATTACAATTACTGGGGTTTAATATAGATAAAAGAAGCAGATAGTCAGTTGGATATTAGGTGATTAAGTGATTATTGGACAGAAGATTATTCAATTTCTAGTAAACAGATTCAAAAGGGGCGAATTTTTCAAATTAATCTGGTCATTTGTCAGACTTCTCAATTCGATCTTTGTTGTTTTTAATAAATTTTCCCAAAGTATTATTTGTTCTGTAAGCAATATTCATATCTTTATGTCTTAAATAATTGGAAATTGTCTCTGAAAGTTTGCCGAAATAAGTAATAACCCTGAAATTTCACTTTGTATTTGAATCGGTTGGATAAACTTCCTGAATGGCCTTTTATTGAGAGTTTTTTCCCATAGAATGGTGTCAACTAACTTGAGTTATTGGCTGCAATTTGTTTAATTATTATTTTTTTTATTGGAATTATCTTGTGACAGAGGAATATTCACTAGTCTGTGGATCATACTATAATATACGGCTACTTTGTGTTGGTAGGGATGAGTGGAAGCACTATGTATTGTAATATATGTTTACGAAGGTTTGTGGGAATTGAAAAATCGTGTTTATTGTTTATTTTCGTTATGGTCAAATCTAAGAAGTTTATCGAATCATTCATTTCAATTTCTTTTGTAAATTTTATCGAGCGATGAATGGCATTAATAAAGTCAAAAAATGTATTCAGTTGCCTATCAGTTCCTACAAAGCAACGAAAGATGTCTTCCACATATCTATACCAGTATAAGAAGTTTTTTATCAACGGGTTGTTATGAATTTTACTTAAGAGATTATCCATTAAAATTTCCGCAAGTAACAGACTTAATGGATTACCCATTATTAACCCTTTACTAGAAGAATACAAATGATTATTAAATTGGAAATAATTTAGTGTTAAACAAACTGTAAATGAATCCAATATCTCATCTTTGATGATCGGATTAACATGGTTTCTATCCAGTAGGTTACTTACAAGTATGATTGTTTCATCTAGTGGTATGCTCGGAAAAAGATTTTGAACATCGAATGAAATGAGTTTGGAATTTTTAGGAAGATGCACGTTCTCAATTTTATGAATTAATTCATATGAATTCTTCAAGCAAAAATTAGAATCAAATTTACCGAACGAACGAGAAAACTCTCATAGAAAAGGGATTTAATAACAACCTCAAACCTATTAACACACAAAATCTAGATCTAGAATATCAGAAACACATCGCTGCTAACATATTGAAATCAAAATCTAACATCGAACATATTAGAGAAATTTCAACACACAAAACAATGAAAACTAAATCCATTCAAAATAAAGTCATTTTTACACGGGCAGACAAAGGAAAACTGGTGATCGCGATTAATAAAGCTGATTAGTTACAAAAACTTCAGAGTTCCTGAGTTCGGGTTTTTTTTTATATCTCGAGAGAAGATCCTACATGTTTTCACCAAAAAGAAGTTAGAGAAATACTAAAATCAATTCAATGACCATGAAAAAATAAGATGCACTATTATGATCCCTCAAATTACAAAACTCTGTTCACTTATAAAACTTCATAAAGTAAATCATCCTACCGGCCAGTGGTATTTTTCATTGCAGCACCATCAGTAAAAATCTCTGAAAAATTAATAGATCTCATCAAGAGTAAATTGTTCCTAAATTTAGCTTGAAGAATTCATATGAATTAATTGATAAAATTAACAACGTGCATCTTCCTAAAAATTCCAAACTCATTTCTTTCGATGTCCAAAATATTTTTCCGAGCATACCACCAGTTTGACTTCATCAATAGCATTCATCGCCCAGTGAAATTTACAAAATAAATTGAAATGAATGATTCGATAAACTTCTTAGATTTGACCATAACGAAATTGAACAATAAACACGGATTTTTTTATTTTCCACAAATCTTCGTATTACAATACATAGTACTTCCACTCATCCCTACCAACACAAAGTAGTCAGAGGAGAATTTCAATAAAAAATTTAATATAATTAAACGAATTGCAGCCAGTAATGGATATAACTCAAGTTTAGTTGACAGCATTCTATCGAAAAAAACTCTAATAAAAGGCCATTCAGGAAGTTTATCCAACCGATTCAAATACAAAGTAACATTTCAGGGTTATCACTTATGTCGGCAAACCTTCAGAGACAATTTATAATTATTTAAGACATAAAAATATTAATATTACTTACAGAACAAAAAATACTTTGGGACAATTTATTAAAAACAAGGACGATCGAATTGAAAAGTCTGACAAATCTGGAGTATATAAACTAACATGTGGTACTTGTCCAAGATTTTACATGGGACAAACAGGTAGAACTTTCAAGCACGCATATCTGAGCATAAGAGCAAAAACTCGATCTCCTAGAGAGCTCAGAGATCAACAAAGACAAGAATTCAAATATTTATTGAATGACCAGATTACTTTGAATAATTCCCCCCTTTTGAATCTATTTAATATAAATTGAATAATCTTCTGTCCAATGATCACCTAATTACCTTTTTAATTATCCAACTGACTACCTGCTCCTATCAAATCCCAGTAATTGTAATTTAGTGTCTCCACTTGAAAAAGCTATGGAATAGCGAAACACGTGTCGTGGGTTTAGTAAGCCAATTTTTGTGAAAATCGTAGTGAACTGTCATCAAGTATCGGCCGCGTCTATTAAAATAATGGATATCACCGAAATATAAATCTTATATGAAGATATCACTGATATGCCGACCATATGCAATAAATTCAACCAGTATTATACGGAGATGAGGATAAAAATAGAAAATAAAATAGTTCCAGAAGATGACTTCGGAGGGGAAGAAAAATAGTATGTTCTTCAGATCAGGAAGTATTCAAAACTATATTGAGGCTCGAATTGAAACAATCATTAGACTATGATGGTATCGGCTTCGAGACTTTGCGTGAAATCGCCCACGGAATTACTTCCTCTCTAACTTCAATCAATCAATAAATATTTGGAATCGAATTCTCAAAGTAGGTATCATCAAGCCTCTATTCAAAAATAGTAGCAAATGCAAAATAGATAACTCTAGACCAATTTCATTAATCTGAAATTTGTCCAAAACATGTGAGATACTCACAGCTGTGTAGGATATCTATATCTATTTTCTGAAACACGTGCATGAGTGGGGCAAAGAATGATGGCACATATAAGAATAAAAACGAGTTCTCTCTTCTCTCTCTGGCCAAGTACCTATTTTCCGTCCTTTTTGCGTTGAAGCATTTTGTTTGAAAATTTACATAAAAACGTTGCACTGAAATTCGCCCAACGAAGTTTCACTTCAAAAGATTGCATGATTTTCATTCCTTGGTGAACACTGGGGTTGTGTAATGAATGTTCGGTAATTTTATTATTTTGTTAATATTTGTAGTGATCAATCAAATACACATTCAAATGTCGTAAAACATTGGATTGCGTATAACTTTAATTCCGTAACGCCAATGATTTTATCGAACAAACGTGCAGTGATGGATTGAAGAATATCGTGGATTTTTATAAAAGCTTGTGATTTGGATGTGTATTAAATTAGAACCTACCCTTTTGCATCAATATGTGAGTCGTGAATTTATTATAGCGATATTTTTTACAGATTGAATACTATTTTCGATGAATGATGCTTACTTATAGTAGGTACCTAACAATAATAGCCTTTATTGGATTACCCTCGATAACACTTTCAATCCAATACAACTTTTTCGCACAATTAACAATTCAACGCAAACCTTTTCGTTCTCAACTCTAATCAGCTTCATCTCATAGCGTTGAGTCTATTCGACACAAATCCAAAACTCACTAATTAGCCCGGACACTGGTTAGACAAAGAGTATTGGTAAGGAGCGTCTCTTGGATCTCTCGAGATCATTCGCCAGATTTTCAGAGCCATGTGCCGGAACCTTCTGGAACTTTCACGAACAATGCAGGGTAGTCAAATTTGTTCGGGAATGTAATGCACTAACCAAGAAACATACGAACTCACCACGGAACATACACGAATGCTGTATGTCCACGATCTTCGATTCTTCAGATTTCAATGCACTATTTTCTTATTACCAAATATGAGAGTTCTGAGCGGGATAGATACTTTGGTTGAACCTTGAGAGGGAAAGTTCTCTCTCTCTCTCTCTCTCTCCAAAAATGTAAATCTTGATGGTTAGAGTTCGATAAGAAAAATTGGACATACCAGCAAATAAATGCGGAGCAAAAATGCAATTAGCAAATATTGAGAAATCTACCTATTTTATACACGATTTATTAGCTCACCTGTATGTTTGTATGTATGAATGTAGTTAATCGAATCTTTGAAATTAATTTTTACTCACATCCCGATGTTTGAAGTTTTTGAAATTTTGCACACATATTAAGAACCGATGACAAAGCAATAATTTCATAGCTTTGACGTGGTATTCTCCCCTAGATCATCAGAAAAAAAATTCATCACAAAGATTTGGTAAAGGCACTAGTTTTTAACAGCACAATTTGAATTTCAAAATATGGCGAATGCACATTCGCCAAAATTGAGTTATAGTTTTCATCTCATGTGTAGGAATCAATCGAATAGTTTTTCTCCCGTTAGTTTTTTTAGTCTTTCGTAGCAATATGGACTAAAAAGTTAAACATAAAATGATAGTTCAATAAACTGAAAAACACGCTTATAAAGCAATAAGGACTAAAATGTTGAAAATAATAAGAATACAGTCGTTGACCAATAAAAATTCTCTCATGTAAAAAAATCGTGGAGTGCTCTTTACTAACTTTTCATAATTATATTAAGATAACTGATATCGAGTACCTAACGCTTTTTTATATAAGAGAAATTTTTTTGGTCAACGACTTTATTCTTATTATTTCCAAAATTTTTGTCATTATAGAAAAATAATAAACTCAAAGGCTTCTTCACAACGGAATCAATATAAAATTGAAACACAATTGGTAGACCAAAAGTGAAAAACAAATACTTTCCTGGCAAATACCACGCAGAGCGTTGAATAATATTCACCTGAAAATATTTGCAAACTTCCATATAAAATTGAATTTGATTGCAAATGTTCCTTTCTGATAAACTCGATTATGTTTAATTCATGCCGGGTCCGCCTAACAATCCGCGTACTGTTTTCAGGCTTTTGGCCCAAATCAGTACGGAGTAGTCACCAGTCAGAGATCCGGAGAGCTCTGGCCAAAGCGAGACCCAACATACTCCGTACTGATGAGGGCCAAAAGCCTGAAACCGATATGCGGATTGTTAGGCGGACCCGACATGAATTAAACAAAATCGAGTTTTTCAGAAAGAAACATTTGCAATCAATTTTCATTGTCTATGGAAGTTTGCATAGATTTTCAGGTGAATATCTTCAACGCTTTGCCAGGAAAGTAGTTGTTTTTCACTTGTGGTCTACCAACTGTGTTTCATTTAATATTGATTCCGTTGTGAAGAAGCTTTTGAGTTTATATATATATATATATATATATATATATATATATATATATATATATATAGGAAAGTATCTCGACCGGCTTATTATTATAGAATGAGTATCTATCGGGGATTCGGTCTTGAAGAAGGTTAACTCTTTTTTGCTACCCGAGCTTTCGCAAATCTTTATTTGCTTTTTCGAGGGCTACAAAGTAAAATATGGACATAAAAATATTTAAGCAATAAAAGTATACTACGAATTTGAGTTTTTGACTCAAAGATTAGGAACATATTATATAAGTATAAGTATTTTACTTTATACAGGACGTTAATCACTAATGCAAATAATAGATTTGAGAATGTTCTGATATCGATTATGTATATAAGTATAAAAGTACTTTTATACTTATATAATATGTTCCTAATCTTTGATGTCCAAAGAAAATCTCAAATTGCACAGTATGTATACTTTTATTGCTTAAATATTTTTATGTCCATATTTTTACTTTGTAGCCCTCGAAAAAGCAAATAAAGATTTGCGAAAGCTCGGGTAGCAAAAGAGTTTATCTTCTTCAAGACCGAATCCCCGATAGATACTCATTCTATATATATATATATATATATATAAAATATTCCTTCACATGGCTTTCTTGTTTGACATTCACGCCAGTCGGGCATCCAGCCACTCTTAACGAGATGGAATCTTATTTTTTAGAGTTAAATCGACGTAGGAGAATTGTATGGAGTGTTTCTTTCTGTCACTAGGTACCGCCGGTTAAAAGTTACTTTTTTCGTCGTCCTAAAGGTGATGTAAACTTGATGGTGATTTCGTTTTTGTTGGGTCTCGCTTCGGCCAGAGCTCTCCGGATCTCTGACTGGTGACTACTCCGTATTGATGAGGGCCAAAAGCCTGAAACCTTTCTGCGGATTGTTAGGCGGACCCGGCATGAATTGAACATAATCGAGTTTATCGGAAAGAAACATTTGCAATCAATTTTCATTTTATATGGAAGTTTGCAAAGATTTTCAGGTGAATATCATTCAACGTTCTGCGTGGTATTTACCAGAAAAGTAGATGTTTTTTACTTGTGGTCTTCCAATTGTGTTTCAATTTCATATTGATTCCGTGGTGAAGAAACCTTTGAGTTTTTTATTTTTCTATATATATTCCTTCACATAGCTTTTTTGTTCGATTTTTGTCCTTATTGCGTCATAATCGTGTTTTTTAGTTTTTTAAATTATCATGTTCAGTATTCTTAGATAATTTACATTTATTTTAGATATAATTTATTATTTCTTCTTCACTCTAGGAAGTTGGTTTCATGAATTTATTTTATAGTAATTTTTCCATTCATAATTAGCTCGAGGCCGACCATGGGAATGTGTTCATTCAATTTCCTTTCTTCAAGTGAAACCCAATTTTTCGTTAACCCTCGCGATACTGAGAGTAGAATGGATTGATATGGGACATCCAATTTTAACATTAAGTTATATATTTAAACAATTAGTTTAATACACGCTTTTCTCCGCTTTCCTCGATATCGTGACTCGAAACTCTATTCAGTTTTATTATTGATACTTTCGACTCCGTCAAACTGTGTTTGTGTTATTCTATGAATTAGACCCAACAAGGCATTAGACGAAACTGCAGTCTGAGGGCGCCCTCATTACCGGAGGACGACTTCAACAATAAGGAAACTTGGTAAGTCCTATATAAGATCATTTCTTCACTCTCTCGCCCTTTTTTCACCTTAAACTACAGTCCACTCAGTTCTCCACAAATTAATTCATGATTGTGCTATAAATAGCAGATTTCGACTTAGATCTCGGAATTCTGACTTAAATTGAATTATTTCAAATAAGTGCATGACTTTCTGTTGCTCATTGTGAATTATATCAATATATACCACTATTAAATACTGAGATAACTCATTCATTTTTAGTTTAATCATAATATCTGCCACAACGTCAAAAAAGTTCTACTTCAACCACGCGTAAAGGTTACACGCACTCATTTTTTCGAGAAAAAACATTAGATTCCTATCACCGTGGCATAAGTATTGAAAAGTTAACGCTTAAAATGATGTTCCGGAAATGATTATAAATATGCATGATTATAAATATGCAAATATTTCCCTTGTTATACTTTTTCACCCGACTTCGGCGAAGCAAAAAGGAGGGTTATGATTTTGACCGGTATGTATGTGGGTAGTATGTTCATCTGTTTCCTCATAACTTCCAAACTACTTATCATAATTTATCAAATGAGGTATCGTTGGAAGCGTCTTAATCGCTGGTTATAGGCTTTGTGACGTCACATTAAATTGAATATGCTCTCCTCTAGAGAACCTGAACTAAAAAAAAAATTAATTATGACGTATTGTATATCAAATGAAAGGGCTTGATTAGCACATTTCAAATATATATATATATATATATGTATTGTTATGATGGGTTGTTAATATGATTTTAAATTTTTATTATTTTTTTTGTGAATTTATTTTATAGATTATATTTCTGAAACCCTATCATAACAAATGAAAAATACCGGCCATGTTATGTTACCTTTCTATTTTTCAACCTTTTTTCACCTCATCCCAGCTCAGTCAGGTACGCCTATGAACATGAGTCACTCCTTCTCAGTAGACGATTCCTGCGATCTATGTTGCCAACTTGGCCCTGACGATTCGATAATAAATGCTGTTCAGTGGGGAAAAGTGAGGTTAGAAATTGAAAAATAAACACAGGTTGGCAGAGAATAATCAAAATTGTTGGTTTTGATTCAAATCAAAACTTATAAATACCCTACTCTGCGATAGCTACCCTATACTAGCAAAACAATGATATAAAATAGTGCAGTTTGGATGTTTGTGACAATGAAAGATTGATGAAGAAAGTTTGAACTCATTATAAGTCTTTTTGCATGGAATTTTATGAAAGTTCAACCCAAAACAAAGTAACCAGTGGTTTAGGCACGTAAAAGTTATTGGTTTAATGTGAAAGTTGCACTTTGATGAGTTCGGATATTAGTATACCTTGTTGCTGCCTTTCTATTGAAGTTTCCAGTCCGGTGGACGTATTTCTGGGATCTCAATGACAGCTCACATGTACTCCTTCCAAGAGGTATCCTCTAGACTAGGTAGGTGGAATTTTTGTTGACTATTTACTTCTTCAGTTCTGCTTTTCAAGAATTTTTCTCGTTCGGGAATTTCTTATAACGGGTTTTCTTGTATTATCTATAATGCTTCTCTTGAAATTTTCTACGTGGCTTCACTTTTTTACCTTTTTCCAATCTCCTCCAAACTTGTTATTCTGATCAATAGCAATACTCACAAATTTTATTTTTTTCACAGATTTCCGAATTTGTATCACTTCCTACCGAATTATTTGCTGTTCTAATTGATAGGTATCAATGATTTTAAAAATTTTTTTTAATTTCTGCCATTACATTTTATTGTATATTATCACTTTTCCCACACAAATTCTTTCGATCCCATTGGTGGGTTTTCTGTTGATATGAATTGTCATACAGGATGTTCAAAACTTATCTATACGTTGATCTTACTTTAATTCAATGTTTGCTATGAATTTCCATTTTGATATGGTTTAATCGTGGATTTTTACTAGATATATCGTTGGATATATATTTTTGGTGATAGAACTACTTCACGAATGCCCTTTTCATACATATGTATCGACTAGAGCATAGTATGAGGTTCTATAGTGGTGAATAAAAGGTAAAGAAAATTGTAAAATAACATAGCATTAACGATGATAATAAAAATAACTAATAATAATAATAATGATAATTATAAGTTCAATTATTTAACAACATTTGATAATAAAAATAACTAATAATAATAATAATGATAATTATAAGTTCAATTATTTAACAACATTTCATAAATATATATATAAAATATTGTTAGCTACCCAAAATACATACATAATAAATACGTATTTTATTATAGACTATGGTACACATGTTAAAATTAAATAAAAAAAGTATTTAATGATAATGGTATAAGCTGGGAGTACCACCACGCAGTTAAGGCGGTAACAGTAATAATACTGGCTGAAATCACGCTCTAAAAAGTATAAAATAAAAAGTAAGTTCAAAAACAAAAACCCTACTACTGAAAAATCACGCTCTTGAAAATTATGAAACGAGAAAATATTCTCATCTGAAATTGTTATTTACAAACTATTTATATTTATCGTCTATTGAATAAACAACTTAAACGTAATATATTTCAATGTATTCGATTCATATTCATGGTGATGTTCAGAGGATAGGATGGCTTACTACTGTCAGAATGTATTGTTTTGTTAGGGTAGTTAGTCCAAATACGAATTCTGATGCAATGGTCGTTGATTTCAAAGTATATGCGATTGATTTTTTCTGCGCAATTCAACACTGATCGCTGATAAGGAGTTTTTTTGCTAATGGTATCTGAAGAATTTTATGAAACGAGATGTCGAATTAAATCACATCTGATTTATGGTACACTGTCCGGTTTGTCAGTTAGACGAAAGTTTATCAATAGCATATCACAGCTCTCAAACGCTATATCAATAAGCACGAAATATAGCGGAGGGGACCTTAAGCCGGCGGTCCCGAATTTATGGATGTTGAGCTCTTCAAAAGATGCCTACCTTTGTTTGGAAATACCAGAGAATTCGGAAAAATTTCCGGTTGGGGAAAGTGTACTTACCGGCGTCGGTAATAAGCCCTAGTAGCAAAACAAAGATACACCTATAAACTGCTCAATAATAACTTCAGACACTCCGAAATTAATGATTAATGAATATTTCATTCCTTTTTTTTCCTATGACTAGATACAAGTAATTTGAAAATTTCCCATTTAAAATAATCAGCAATCATATTATAAATCATATTTGATGCCAAACTCATAGCCTACTTTCGAAACTGCATTCTGGACGGGATAAATTTATTCAGACTTGATGGAAGTGTATGTTAATGTCGCATAATCTCTGACATAGATGAAGTGACTTCGATGGAATTACCATCTAAATAACTTCCGAAAACTCCGACGGAAAATTTCGTAAAGCATTTCCCTTATAAAAATGCATTGTACTCGGGACTTTTATTAGGAACATTAGGCTTATTTATGTATTTTTAGCAAGATGATAAAAAAGTATGACGACAAGTATCACCAGAAACCAGTCTCAGGAGTACAATTTTCGAAGTTCTTCTAGCAAAAGTAGCATTAACATTTTTTGTTTTGTTTGAAAGTTGAAAATATTTTTCGAAACTGAGTTGTTTTATATCTGGTGGGTTCCTAGAGGAAGATATGGAAATCATACTCGTAGCTTTCATTACATAATAGAAAGATCGTAAAAACTGGTTTTCCCTTTGATTGTGAATTGGCGCAGAAGGAAAACGTAATGCAATATACCTTTTGAAAGCCCTATCGTTCAAATTTGCCGCTATGATTCTACAAATAGGATAGTCATTCTCAACAAAATGGAAATGTCAAAAATGAAATGGAAACGCGTATTCAAAACGCACGCACAAACTAACTTAACTTTTGCATGGGGTTTAATTAACGCCCTCAGACATTGGGAACTCAGCCCCCAGAAAACGGATAAACCTCGGAAGGAGTCTCGGAATCCTGGACTTCGAATAGATGAAGGGCGATGTACAAAATTCTTTATAGGTCGAGGTACGGAAGGGCCGAAGATCCATATCGACCCCTCTACAATCTACATTTGCATCTACATTTTTCTTCAAATACTTATTTGTAGAACAAAATCAGGAACATTCCAATTCTTGTTTATACTAATATTTATATTCAAATTCGAACATTTGCAAATATTTAAGGGATTCAAATTGTTTGAAACTCGGAAATTATTCGTGATAAAGTATACTCGCTTCACCCGCAATTGAAAAATCCTCACGAAATAAATAAGTTCTTCATCAACTCTTTTGAAGAACCCCCTGAAGAATTGTCAACATTTTATGGAACTGTGAGACAGAAATCTGTAACATATCGGTAGCCAGCTATCATTTCATTAAAAATGAAAAGAGTCTTATTCCTCAAGACAAATACCTATACAATAGGTGATATGTGTCGAATTTCAAAAAAAAACAACTACTTACCTGACTAGTGCTCCGACGAACGTTGGATTTCGGGGTATTTGCCCCTCATCAGTACAGAGAAGATCAAGCAGACAAATGAATAATGTCTACGGAACCTAATTGAAACGATTAAAATTCATCCATACCTTAGATTTCGTAATGGAAAACACTATGAGCTAACGCCATCTCAACTCAACTACTGCAACTAAACATGAGCAACTTTGACATGTTATCCTGGATCACAGGAGAACTCTGAAACCAATGTCAGAACCATTGTCTAGGTTAGACAATGTCAGAACTCATATAACTTTGAGGAAGTTGATGATCTATTTGTTTACAAAACATCATGTCACTAGCTGCTCCGACAGGCGTTGTCCTGTCCAAATTTCTATATTCCCTAATTTTTTTTCCTGAATACTCTTGTCCACGTAGAATTTCTTTTTCCCATTTTTTTTATGTTGTTCCATCTAGGTCCGCTTCCCGTTATTTCGTTTTCTCTTTATCCCGTTTTTTCATCATCGCGTTACCGAGTTATCCCGTTCACCCGTTACCCCGTTATCCCATTTTCCTGTTTTCCTTTATCTCGTTTTCCCGTTATCCCTTTTCCATTATTCCGTTTTCCCCTTTCCCTTTCCTTTTATGCCGTTTTTCCGTTTCTAGTTATTTCGTTTTCCCGTTATCCCATTTTCTGTTATCCCGTTATCCCGATATCACGATATCCCTTAATCCCGTTATCCTGTTATCCCATTATCACGTTACCCAATTTTCCCGTTTTTTCCTTATCCAGTTTCTCCGTTATCCCATTTTCCCGTTATCAAATTTTTGTTATCCCGTTTTCCCGTTATCCCATTTTCTCAGTATCCATTTTTTGTTATCCCGTTACCCTTTCCCTTATCTGTTTCCGTTATCTATTATCCCGTTACCCCGTTTTCCCCCTTATCCCGTTCTCCATTATCCCGTTATCCAGTTTTTCCGTTATCCCGTTATCCCGTTTACCCGTTATCCTCTTTTCCCGTTTTCCCGTTACCCCTTTCTCCTGTTTTCCCGATATCACGTTATCGCGTTTTTCCGTTATCCTGTTATCCCGTTTTTCTGTTCGTTTTTCCGAAAAAAGTAGCCAAATCGATCCAGACGTTCTCATGTTATGAGCTTACCAACACAAACAGACATTCATTTTTATTATTTATTATATATTCCTGAACATTTTGAGGAAGATTAATTATGGGAACACGATTTAGTCTTGCCACTAGGTGTGGTCATGCCCTGTATATTGATGCACATAAGCTTATTCAACATACTCAACCCGTAAATGAAATTCAAACCAACTAATATCTGTAATTAAAACTTAATAATACATTATTGTTGGATTCCAAACACATTTTCTCAATAACATTTTTCGATGACCCATTTTTAGGCACCACAGGCAACTTTTTCTTGAATTCCCGCCAAATCTGAGGTCACGTGATCTAAGTCGCAACGGAGTTTTTAGTTGTCAGACATGCAGAAATGAACCGCCATTAGAACTTTTCATATATATATATATATATATATATATATTTATATATATAATATAGCAGGATATGACCTGCTTTATAGTGGAGAAGGAATCAATCATAACGATGGAGTAATAGTTTATATCAATAATAGTTTCAGATATAATTATGATATAGTCAAAATTGAAGAAAGTACGACTATAGAAATAAAAATAACACAACAAAAAACAAATACTAGTAACTGCCTTTTACCTACCACCGGAAAGCAATAGAAAAAATTTCATTGAGTATTTAAGGGAATACCTAGAGAAAACAAAAAATTATGCTAACGATCATCAACTATCAATAGGTGATATAAATATAAACACAAATCTGGATGAAGATGTTGTCGTAGTAGAGTATCTCAACACATTAAGTGAATACAACTTCACACCGATGATAACAAAGAATACCCGGGAACAAGGTGACACGGGATCTTGTATTGATCATATTTGTTTGAATAGTAGATCTGATGATATAATTGAAGGCTCACTATCCATAATTTATAGAACGACCATAACAGATCATTTCAGCCAAATACTGTGCTCACCCATACATATTGAACGCAAAAAAAGTCCATTGAATTCAAAAAAATATACAAATTATACGAAGCTAAAGGATGAACTATCTACCTATGAGTGGTCAGAATTATATGACATAAAAGATGTAAAAAGAGCAACAACCTTTTTCATTGATCTCTTGATCCAAAAATAGACAAACATAGTAAAATCATAAAACAAAAATACAACGAGAAACAACGACAGGAATGGGCTACACCAGGTCTGATAAAATCTATAAACAAAAAAATTGAAATCTACAAAAAATATCGGTCAAACCCAGAATTATACAGAAATGAGTTCAGGATCTATCGCAATCAGCTTAATACATCGATTAAAAACAGAAAACAAAACTTCTATAAAGATAAGATACAAAAAAATTCAAAATTATCAAAACAACTGTGGGATACCTTGAAACAATTGGAAAAACCCAATGCGAAAAGAAATATCGAAAAAATTCGTAACGATATAGGGGAAATTGTAAATGATGAGATACAAATTCCTAATATCTTCAAAGAACATTACGTAAAGGTGGGTAAAACATTAGCCAAGAAAATCATCAAACCAACTATGCCTCCGCCTAAAAATAATATTTTTCCACCAAGTAACAGGTGAAGAAATTGTAGAAATTATAAGTCAATTAAAGAATAACAAATCACCAGGAATTGACTCGGTCAGAGCTGAAACACTGAAAAACATAATCCAGGAAATAAAAACGCCACTAACACACCTGATGAACGAAATACTGAAGGAAGGCATCTGTCCATCAGAATTCAAAACAGCTGTAGTCAAACCAATATATAAAAAAGGCAATAAATATGAAGTGCAAAATTATTAACCCATTTCCTTGATATCGGTGTTCGCTAAAGTTTTTGAAAAAATAATTAAAAGTCGAATGGAAAACTTTCTGGAAAGAAACCAACTACTCTCTGAACGTCAATTCGGCTTTAGGAAAGGCAAATCAACACAAGATGCTATACTACAATGGATAAATGTAAACCCTCCCTGTGCGTCTTTCTCGACTTATCGAAAGCTTTCGATACTGTAAGTCATTTACAATTGCTTGAAGCGATCGAAAATATGGGAATTCGCGGTACCCCGCATAAACTTATGAAAAGCTACTTACAAAACAGAAAACAATATGTTGAAATAAAAAGAACTGAAAGTGATGAGGAAGAAGTCGAATATGGTGTCCCACAAGGAACAGTGTTAGGACCAATACTGTTTACGATTTATATTAATAATATTCTCACCATGAGTACCACTGGAGATATAATTAGTTATGCAGATGACACTGCCATATTTAATCAGGATAAAAATTGGGATGATTTGAGAATAAAGGCAGAAAGTGACCTATCTCAAATTCTGACATTATTCAATCACAAATTGGTAACGATTAATACAGACAAACAAATTTCATCCCATTTACATCATACATAAGTAATCTGCCACCATACACACTCTTGAATATTAAAAATAGTAACATATCAATAGAATCTGGAAATTATATCAAATACTTTGGTGTAACAATAGATAACCATCTCAGATGGGACATACATATTAATAATGTGACAAAAACTATACGGGGCTTCTTATACAAATTAAAATATTACAAAAAAATATTGGATATTTACCACCTGAAAATCATATACTCGGCACTTGTTGAATCTAGATTGCAATATGGAATTTTAGCATGGGGTGGAGCAGCTAGTGTACATTTAACTAAACTTCAGAATCTACAGAAGTGCCTTCTGAAAATCATGCTCAGTAAAGACCTCACTTATTCTAGTGAATCTCTATATGCAGAAGCAGAAGTCCTGAGTATCCGTCAAATTTTATTTTACAATCTAATCATCCACTTTTATTCTCACGAAGCTCTTATTGAAAACGTGGATCATAGATACTCTACAAGACAAAAAACTGGAAACTTCATGAAAATACCTTTATCAACAAAAAAAATTGGAGAGTGAAGCTTTACTTACCTTTCTGTCAAAGCGTTCAACATTCTACCCGAAAAACATAAAAACGAAGTATTTGAAATAAACTCGAGCAATATGTACAAAAAGAAACTGAAAAGTTTTATACTTGGCACCAATTTCAAGATCATTAGCAGTCTACTGTCATAGAATGCCTATCTCGGAAATACAAACTTCTAATATCTCAATTCTATACAACTTGAGATTATACACAAAGAAAATATATAATTGTTTGAATAATTACACATACTCTTTGGCAAGGAAAAACCTAGGCGCGGCTCTGGCTATTGTGGGTTTATTACTTACGTTAAATTGTATAGTGCGATAATCAAAAAATAGTAAGACAAATTTTCCCATTTTATTTTATTTTATTCTTACAATTTTATACTACATGTCATCACTTTCAAATGTTATTTTAACCAATGTATGATAAAGTTGACTATGTAACAGAAATTAAATCAAACTTGCCATTTTACTGCCTTAGACATCATTTAAAAAAAAATTAATGACTATTTTATTATTTTATTATGTGATTCAACTACTTGATCATCTGCATGTACATATGCTATATCTTAATGTATGTCAACATGAGAAATATTAATCTTACATATTGCTATTTTAGATCTAATATTATAATTATTACCCTCATTGATTATGTGTCCTTTAAATATGTTACTACTTTAAGTTTCTGGATTAACTGCACACATACCCTGTCATGCCCTACGTACAGATCTTTATCTATTGTAGGGCAAACAATGTATGCCCCTTCATCCTTTGGTATGTTACCTACATCTATGCTATGAATAAAATGAATTATTATTATTATTATTATTACATTTCATTCACTTTCCAATTATTACTGTAGTAGTATTGTATGGTTTGGATATTGATTGCATTAGATGTAGGTAACATAAATCAAATCATTAATACAATTTTTATTTTATTAAAGTGAATACTTACTCTGCACACAGCCATTAGGCTTTGCAGATTCGTTTTGTTTATTTGCTACATTGTATATGTATTGTCAATTATTGTGCAAATAAACATTATTATTATTATTTATATGTATATATATATGTAATGAGAATTGTAAAAATCAATTATTGTTTATTTCGTTCCACTTTGGAAATAAATTGTGATATAAATTGATATGATATAGATAGATAAATTATTTTCACCCTGTATAATATATTTTGCAATGTAATAATGATTGCTAGCTAACGTCACTGTTCTCTCGTCACGTTGCTGCCAATTGTTATCACTTCTCTTACCACAGGTAAACTCAGTTGGTACGCCTCTTGTCTCAGATAGCCGGTTCAGGCAATCGAGCCACTAACCACTGCTTGATGTCAAATCTCAATCTTTTCAATGTTTATAAGTATGATTGCTGATAATTGAGGAAAACAAACGACAAAGTATCAAAAAGCAATTATTTTCTTTATTCAGGAAAACTTAAATCAACCTGGCCTACGATAGATAACTTATTCTATGGTCAATCTACAAATTTTCATGAATAATCATGAGAAACAGGTCATGGATAAATAGACACAACCTCACTTTTACCTTGACAGTGAAAATTTCTTTAATAGTTCAAAATCAAATGAAATGAAGTTCTTCTGATGGGATATGAGTTATTAGTGAAGTTGTTCAGTTCGTGATGTGCACTATGAAAGTTTATACCTGACGCTGGAACTGTCGCTGTTCAATACACACCCAGAATTTGCATTCCCTTTCAATCCAATGCTCTCAGGAACTCCAATACCAAAAAGAAGGAACCATACAAATCCAGAAATCAGCTTTGGAATATTTGTATATGGTGTACAAACAAGGTAATGTTGTTTTTCTGCTTATAATGTTGGAGTTATTGAATTTTTCTTTTCTTCCAAACAAAACGTGGCATTCTTTTTCAAATTATTTTCAATCTCCTCCTGGCTTTGTTTTCCGTCTCCTGGATACCAATTTTCCTCATTCCCTCTGATTAGAATTTTTGAATTCGCGCACTATATTGTCACATTTTCACTGTTTTGGGGTTATTTGCCAAAACTTATAAATAAAACTATTTTTCCTTTCTTATAAACTATGTACAATATTCAGTAATAATTGTCTCTGACACTTTTCCGTTCTTATTTTCTCACAATTTCAAATCTTCTATTTGACCATACTGTTCCCTGATTGGCTATTGTCATCAAGAAGTTTGTTGTTCTCCCATTGGCTTCTTTTAGTTAGATACAATTTCATATACTGTATGTTTCAAGCTTATAATTCTGTTGATCATATTTTATTCAGGATGATTTTGTAAATCTAGACTTTTTTGTTGTCTCTTTGAACAATTATGGGTTGTAATCAATATGACAGTGTATGAAATTGATTGTGTTATAGTATTTGAATATTTTTATCTATTAATATTTTACAGAGGCTTCATAAAGGAAATAGAACTTCAAAAATATGTAAAAACAATATCTCTTGAACTAATAGCTATTAAGTAATTATCCTTTTTATGGGTTTTTTATGAAATTGTTTCCTTTTTTCCTTTTAAAATATATATTTACATACATATATATATATATATATATATGTATATAAAAATTTATATATATATATATATATATATATATATATATGTATATAAAAATTTATATATATATATAAATTTTTATATATATATATATTAATTTATATATATATATTTGAGATTTTAATGTACATTTGAGATTTTAATGTACATAACGCTGCCTGGCTCAAATTCTCTAACAAAACAGATGATGCAGGTCGTCAAGCCGAGGCCTTCGCCATCACTCATGGCCTAGAACAACTGGTCGAGCTACCAACCCGCATCCCTGATGTCAACAACCAGTCTGCCAATACACTAGATCTTTTCCTCACCACCAATCCTGACCCGTATAGAATAGAAGTTTGTGCCCCACTTGGAAACTCTGACCACACCCTCATCTCCACAACATGCTCTTTCCATTTACCATCGAGCTGCACAATACCACCCCGTCTCATGTGGCATTACAATTCGGCCGACTGGGAAGGTCTCCGTATGTTTTTCTCAGCGTTTCCATGGAAGAGAGTTTGTTTATCTTCAGTAGATCCAACACGATGTGCTGAGACAATTTCTGAAATCATCATGTTGGGGATGCAAACTTACATACCGAATACCGAAAGAAGAACATCATCCGATAAGACCTGGTTTAACAGAAACTGCTCTAGAGCTGTGGCTTCCAAACAGGCAGCATACCATCGATGGCTAAAAAATCCGGGCCCTGAGACCAGAGCAGCATATGTCGAGGCTAGAGGCATATGTAAAGAGACAATAGAAAGCTCAAAAGATGCCCACAAAGCCAAAATAAGATCAAAACTTGCTGAATGTCCTAACGGATCCCGTTCATTTTGGTCTTTCGTAAGCTGTGGGAAGAAATTTCACTTCCAGCTCATTTCCTCCCCTAACCAAAGAAGATGGAACACTAGCAACGACTGCCCAGGAAAAGCCAATATCTTTGCGCACCTATTTGCTGGAAATTCCACTCTGGATTCATCGGGAAAACAACCCCGAACATTACACCTATTGACAGTCACATGCCCGAGATCACCTTTCGCCAACGTACTATCAGAAAGATTTTGCTGGGTCTCAACACCAACAAAGCCTGTGGATCTGACGGAATCCCGCCGATTGTTCTCAAGAAATGTGCCCCGAACTAACACCTGTTCTTTGCAAGTTGTTCAACCACTCTTACAATTTGGGGTATTTCCGTCCAATTGGAAAATTGCAAGAGTACAGCCAGTCCCTAAAAAAGCAAAAAGGCCCTACCTAGCAACTACAGACCTATCGCACTGCCATCTATTATTTCAAAGGTCATGGAAAAAGCCATCAACATCGAGCTCATGAAATATCTGGAAGACTCAGGAATTGTCAACGATAGGCAATATGGCTTCCGCCATCAGAGATCAACTGGTGACCTGCTCGCTTACGTCTCACATATATGGCAGCTATCTATTGAAAAGCATGGAGAAACTTTAGCTGTGGCATTAGATATCTCCAAGGCGTTCGATCGAGTTTGGCACCAGGGACTCCTCGCCAAGCTTCCGTCTTATGGCTTGCCCCTCAGCTGTGTCTCTGCTTGCTAGTTTCTCTCAAACAGGTCTCTCCATGTAGTGGTCGATGGAGTTTCATCTGACACTCTACTCATAAATGCTGGTGTTCCGCAAGGATCCATTCTCGCACCAACACTATTTCTACTTCACATCAACGACCTGTTGAAAGCAACTTCATGTCCAGTACACAGCTTTGCCGATGATAGTACCCTCCATACCGCTTTCTCTTCCAGGGCCCCTATATCAGCCCGTGAAACCAGAAATGAACGAGGAAGAAATGTTAATAATATAAATATGGACTTGGCAACAATTCTCGAATGGGGATCTAATAACTTGGTAGAATTCAATGCAAACAAAACACAAGCATGTCTTTTCTCTAGAAAAGCCGATCTCACTGTGCCTAACATAACTTTGTCAGGAGTAACCATACCACTGAAGCCATCCATATCGATGCTTGGTATTACTATCAGCAATAACCTTTCCTGGGAAAATCACGTGAGGTCCATTGCCAAAAGTGCATCCCAAAACTTGGTTTTCTGTTTCGTGCCAAGAGCTATTTCACCCCAGTCAGCTGCTTATGATCTATAAGGCACAGATCCGACCTGTCCTGGAATACTGTTCCCATATTTGGAGTGCGGCACCTAAACATATCCTGAGGCTATTGGATTCTGTCCAAAAGGGCAATTCGTCCGTCGGTGATGCCTCGCTTACAAACTCGCTCACTTGTCTGGAACACCGTAGAAAAGTTGGCGATTTGTCTCTATTTTATAGATATTTTCATGGGCGATGCTCTTCTGAAATATCAACAATCGTTCCTGCTTTGGCAGTCTCTTCGAGATTAACCCGTCAAGTTCAGTCATCACACCCCTTCGTGGTCACTTTGGAAACCTGCAGAACATCACTTTCCAAAGACTCGTTCATCCAACGAACAGCGAGGCTTTGGAACTCATTGCCTAGGGAGGTGTTCCCCGAGGCATACAACCTTCAGAAATTTAAGAAGAACACCAACTCCTACCTTCTTTCCCTAGGTTCCCACGATGTTCTCTGAACATTACAGGATATCCCTTTTCGTGGGAACCAGAACATATAAAAAAAAAAAAAAAAATATATATTAATTTATATATATATATATATATATATATATATATATATATATATATATTTTTATATATATATATATATAAAAATATATATATATATATATATATATATATATATATATATATATATATATATATATATATATATTTATATATGTAAATTGACTCTGTTATACAGCATATAATAGTAACTGCAAGAAACAATCCTATGACATTGTAATTTCTGGTATCACATGATCAGCAATTGCCAAATCTCTATCCTTAAATTTTGATGCCCGAATGCCATTTTATGCTTGTCAAAATACGACATTGTTGACCGTACCAAATGATTTCAACTCACAAAACAATTTACAGAGTTGAAAAATCGAAGACCAAACGTTGAAAATCGGTTGTTTGGGTAAATATAGTTTTTTCTCTATAAGTTTATGTCTTATACTCTGTTTCCTGATGTGAGAGAGAAATGAATCATTATTGAACTGTAAAACCGAGTCGTCCTCGCCGTATTCCATAGGCGTGCGAGGTTAAATCTAAAGTTGATGTCATTGGATAGCTTATGAAAAACTAAGGTAGGAATATGCAAGTAGATATGGGATATAATGGATGAAACATATCTAGAACTTTCCGGAGAACCCAAAAATGCAATAATATACTGGGTGTTCCATTAGAAAAAAAAAGTTTATATAATAACTTTTTAATGCGACGTTTATTTTTTTTAACTACATATCCTGGCGGTTCAGAAAACAGCTACAACTTTCGTAATTTGACCATTTCTGTAACTCTTCAAATAAGGAGGATATCTATTGGTCCAAATATAACCGATAACCCTGTAAAGTTGGTTCAAAGATATTTCGTACCAGCATAGTGACTGTTAATATGATTAGCCCTTAACAATGGATAACGCTTAAGTATGCTCTGTAATTTTCTGTTCCAGGTATAATAAAATAATAAATTCACAATCACCTACCTGATTATCTTTTCCTTACATCAGATTTTTTTTAACAAATAATGTTACGTAGATTTACAATCCGTCTCTGCGATAAGAGATAACACTATGGTCGGATTTTTTTCACAAATGAAGGGTTTTACTGAGAATACAATTATAAGTTCAGGTAGAGGCACAGATAGTTCACCTCAGTGATTCAATTTTCTCAAATGTTCAGTTACTTTCCGGCAGTTGTTGGAAAAGTTCGTTCTTGAAAATGGCTAGTGTTTCTGAATTTGTTGCTGGAAAACGGATTAGTCAAAGTGCGCTTTCTGAAAATTGAAAAATTATTATTCTCAACACTGTTCAACGCTGTTTGCCACCATAACTCAACATTCCGAATTACAAAAATAGTTGAAATCAAACATGACTGGAATCGGACAGTCAACAATATTCCGACTTGTGCACGAGGATAAACGCGGCCCCATCAGGTTACCAAAGAGAAGTACAGGAAGAAAAGTAACTGCAATAAATGAGGATGGGAAGACTACCATCAGAATAAAATTATATCTGAAATGGAAATGGATGATTTCATTCCACCCATGGGTAGGAAGAAAGTGTGGAAAACTTTGAAATAAATTAATTTTCGAAATAAAAAATTTCAAAACAGAAAATCACTTTCAATAGAGAAAGACGAAATCATCTGCTGGCGATGAGATATTTGAGGGCAGTTAGACAGTTTCGAAGAGAAAACAGGAATATCTATTATATGGACGAAACTTGGTTGAATGAAGGATATACCGTTGGTAAAATATGGCAGGATGAAAATATAAAATGCGCGAGGAAATCTTTCATGGAAGGATGGTTCACTGGAAAATAAAAGCACCTTCGGGAAGAGGTAAAAGATTAATAATTACTCACATTGCTAGCAAAAATGGATATGTCGATGGTGGCTTACTAGAATTTCTATCAAAAACGAAGTGGGGACTATCATGAAGACAGGCAGGCTGATGTTTTTGAAGAATAATTCCAGCAAATGCTAGATCTTATTTTTCCTGGGTCTGTTATAGTCATGGATAATGCCAGCTACCACTCAAGAAAATCCGAAAAAATACCAACGTCTTCTTTCAAAAAAAGACATCATTCATTGGCTTACTTGAAGAAAAGAAGCCATTTCATTAAGATTTGCTGAAAAAGGAGCTACTGGAGATTGTGAAGTTGAATAAACCCCTTTGTAGCTGATAACATGCTAAAAACACTGTAGAGTTCCTTATTTTTTCTCTAGACCCCAACGACGATAGTTCATCGGACTACTCGGAATATGAAGGCTAAAATTTGATAATTGAGTTGTATTGTAAATACTACTATTTACATTATTATTTTTCATAAATATTAATATTTATTCCGATTTTTCTATTATCATTACTTTTATATAATCTAATAAAATCATGTATAATTATTATTATACTTATTATTCTATCCATAACTCGTTTTGGCAGAAATTTTGTTTCAACCATATAATTATTTTGTTGAATCGAATAATCAGATCTACAAAATTTGCTGATTGCTTTAACAAAAATATTCATTCAAACAAGTATTTAGGTCGAACTGATGAATTCAATAAAATGTCAGTTCAACAAAATAAGCTGATCTCTTCACTAAAAATATCTATTCAAATGAGTAATAATTTTGTTAATCTACTGAATTGACAAATATGGCAACCGAGCATGGGAGCCTACACCAGATATTTAAGTCCAGACGCTGCAACGATGATTAGTTGGCTTTGCTATTCGTTAACATTATCTAAGTCAGGGTCAGTTGTGCGAACGCCATCTTACGCATATAAATCAACCAATATAAATTATTCTTTTGAATTAATCTATTTCCGTTGTTTGATTCAAATAAATATTATATTTTGTTGAAACAAATGTTCATGCAATCTCCAACATTGTTTCAATAGATGAATACATATTCAAATCGAAGAAATGTTAGCATTGTATTGAGAAATCCATTTTGTCACCGCAATATAATGATTCCATCAATCAAATACACCTGTGTTTTGGGATGAATTTTTAGTCGGGCTAAGCCAATAAGAGTGACTAAATGAATTTGGTTCAATTAACAAATCCTTTTTTTCCTAATATCGGTTAGATTTCCCCTTGGGACGCCACTGGAATTGATAATTCCATTCTAATAACATTATAAGAAGCCCTTATTACCGCATGGCAAGTTTTCTCAAAATCGGCCAAAAGGTTTTTGAGTAATTAATAAAAAACTGTTTTTTTTTATTTTGACACCTTGATCTCAAAAATGAAAAAAGTTAGGACACATGCGTATAGGAAAAAAAATATTGAGAAACCGATTCGGAATGTTTGGCGGTTCAACCGTGGGTCATCCTGTACATTGAACTTCGACGTTCTTGCCTGAGTTTTGATAAATAATATTCATGGAAATCATTCCAAACTCATAATCCCTTTGCACCAAACCACATTACATGGTATACATCATATAACTGCTTCCATTCAATTATTAATCAAAATCCTTTATGAAATGTAAATGTATTTATGCAAAATAATTAGGATTTGCTTATGACCTTTCGACGCAATTCGTTCCGAGAAATATTACTGGTTAGCTCATAATGCAACTAGCTTGTGCTGGCGGCTGCCCGATTTCGCGAAATGTATTTGGCCCGGCAATTTTTAATGATATTAGTGGAGTAAAAATAGCTTACAATTATGCATTATTTCGGAATCCTGGAGGACGCCATAGACTTTCCTGAAACCATCTGATATTACTTAGAAATGACTTGCAGAAATAAGTTATAAACTTATATTTGTGGGCTGATGGTTTATCAATTGTTTAAACAATGAAAAACAATTTTGTTAGGAAAATTTGAAATAACTTAAGGAATTTCGAAGCAGTTTCACCCAAATTGATGCTGAAGGAGTTTTTGAAGTCGCTGAACAAGAATATGATATTAAAAAACCGATGTCGTGGCCAGTCGTAAAGGTAGATTTCATGAATGATCATTTACAGCTATATTGTATTTATTTCGCATAGTCTAGCGTGTAATCTGGTAAAAGTTCTTTCTGCTGGAATATCTCTGTTAGGATATCGTTCTCGATAAAGTCGGCGGGCTTCGGCAGCATTTCCAACTGCAAGTGCAAGTGCAATGGTTTTTGCCAGAAATATCAATCAGGTAACCCTCTGGAAAATAATGACCCCACAGTTAGAGGAAGCAATTCTTCAAGAAGTTGACGGCAATTCTTCAACAATGGTGTGACGTATGAACTCTATGGATTATTTCTTTTGGGGATATCTTAAATCGCTTGTTTATGCGACACCAGTGGTCGATGTAAATGATTTGAGGAATAGAATTATGAATAATTCTAATGTCATACGCAACACCCAAGGAATTTTGAACTTATGCGGCAATCGATGAGGAGAATACTTGAATATTTTCCATTTAATCTTAAATTGTTTGAATACTTCTTCCAAACAGATTTTCATTCCAAAGTTTGTTCAAATAACGACGAATATCTGAAAAAAAAAATCACATAAATTTTTGAACTTTAATGATGCGTAACCCCCATTTCTGCGTCACTGACTTTGCCTCGATAAAGTTCAGCTATTTCAAATGATATCAAACTTATCGAAAAACAGTAGCGTACAATAACTTTTACCATAAATATCAACCAGGCAACCCTCTGTGACTCGGAAACGAAGCAAGTTATGACATACGTTTATATGAACGTTTTTCCGCAAAATATGACAAGGAATCACCAACTGAAATTAATCACATCATTGAAGATACACCCTATGTATTCACTGGATAATTTTACTTTAGTTCTTATCGATATATGTAATCAGTATCACTTTCGTCTCTAACAGCAGTTATTGGAAGTAAAAGCCCCCTCCATTTTCAAAGTCTATTGAAGATGCTACTATTCATTGAGACAGTTTTGATAATGCTTTACGCACATTGATGATGATTATACGCAAGTCTTATCCAAAGAATTGATTAGTTCTGAAAAGAACTCTTCATATGATCAAACACTAATGAATCAAACGAAATTGTACACAACCTGAACCATTGAAGTTACAGCTGTCACACGAGTGTTTTCTTGAGCGTTTTACTAACAGGTTGGCAACTTTTGAACTGCAATTTTACTAGTTGAATGGTTCCATATGAAACAATGGGACAACAAATATTTTGAATGTTATTACCGATCCTACTTTCTGGGGAAAGATTCATTACAATTACTCGACAGTGGACGCTGGGGGCATAACAACTTGAACATTTCGAAAGGCATACAGGTCGAGTTACACACCGTTAAAAAGGTAATTCAATCATAGTTTCAACCATGGTTGTTCTACGGAATCACAATTGCGATGAGTAACACTGAATACGGTCAATAGAGGAAGATTCATTACTTGGATGATTTTTCATTTTCGAATTCGTTTTAAAGCTCAATCAAGTAGAAATTCTGAAACCATACAGTAATCCAATTTTTGGATTGATGCGGCTTGTAGTTGAGGAAAATCCATATTGAAGTAAACAAAAGACACTTAATTCACTGAATGATTTTCACTAAACTGGGTTCACGAAACCACGACACGTGCTTCGCTATACGATAGCCTTTTATAGCCTTTTCAAGAGATTGTACCCAAATAATACCCAACTCATTTATTTTTAATGACCATAATTATAAAGAGAATCATTTATCGGATTCAGTAAACTGATAATCAAGCAGTAACCTAGAAATGCCCATTATGAAATTGGATTATTTTGTCGATGTTTAAGAATTTCTAATGTAACAATGATTATATTATCACTTACATGCTCTTTATATTATCGTATTTGTATTCAAAGAAGGTTTATTCTACTTCTGTAGATTATTTTGAATTTGAAACATTATCATGCTTTCTGTACGTCCTATCCAAGAGAAAACTGAAGAAATCTACATTTTTGGTGAGGCCCGTGGGACAACCATGCAGCAGAGATAATTTTCAAAGAAAAGTTCCCTGATCATCCAATAATTCGAAAGTATTTGAGAGAACTGGTTGAAAAATTCAACAGAACTGGCACTGTTCATAGAGCCAGTGCAGCAGGCCGAAAATCAATTTCGGAGGAGACGAAAGTTTCGGTAACTTCCAAATGCATATTGTGAAGAAACCTATGAACCAAATAAAAAAAAGTGGATGGAAAGGAAATTGAATTGTCTTCTCAACGATGAGCCACATAACCCCCATGCTATTTGAAATTTTCAAGTTGATGCCCCCCGCGCCATCTATTGGGCAATCACGATATCTTTCATTTCAAAAAGTAGCATCGGTTATATCATTCAATACTTTTTTTTTCTTAATTCTAGGTCACACCATTCAATGGTTAACAGGAGGGACTATAAAAAGCCGCACTTATGCTTGACATTTCAAATGCACATCGGGAAAAAGAAAATCAACGGAATGATAAAAATTAGATGGTTGGAAAGAGAATTGAACTATCTTCTCAACGATGTGCCACATGATCCCCCATGCTGTTGAAAAATTTGAAGTTGATGTGCCCTCCCGCGCCATCTATCGGTGAACCACAATGTCTTTTATTTCAAAAAGTAGTATCGGTGATATCATACAATATTTGTTTTTTCATTGTTCTACGTCAAACTGTTCAAAAGTTTACAGGGGAGGGGGACTATAAAAAGCCGCACTGTATATATATATATATATATATATATATAAGATTACCATAAATAATGTCATTCTCTCCTTAACGTAAACAGACTAATACGTCGTTGTAATATTCCATTGCCATTTTCGGATCCTGTATGTTTGAAATTTTTTGAGTTTTTCTATAAGTTATAATACACAAAACTTTCTCTGTAATTTAAATAAAGAATATATTTTCGCCTTACATATCCTAACACCTAAAATGTTGAGTTGAATGAAACAAGGCGAAAAATTCATGAGACTGGGTGCCATGAGGACATTTTTCAAGAGATCAATAACCGAGTCGTTCTTGATGTATTCCAGTATTTTCTTCACCAACGTAACAGCATCTGCGAATGTGATTAGAATTTTTCCTCGTGATACAACCCCCGTTTCCGATAATCGAGGATATATTTCGAGATACCGGGGTTGAGGGGTGATACGGAGGAAGGATCCCCAAAGGGATTCCTGACATAGCAACTCCTTTCTGGTCCTTATCCACCAGTTTTCCTGTTTGATATTCAGCGGATCGGTGTTAATTTGTTATATATCGAGAATAGGATACAGAAAGACGGGAGAATTCGTTTTTTGTCACGTATGATACGTTTGATATTTTATTGGAGTGGGGATTATTCTAAAAATACCATTTGATGAAGAACAGGAGCTTAAGGGAGTTGTTTCACTTATTTTGCCAAAAAGGCGATAATAACTTTTTATAGAAGTAGTGAAAAAAATTCAATAAATCACTCGAAACATGTCTCAGTGGAAACTACCAATAATCACACCACTATTCAAGAGTGGACAGAGGCACTTAGTGAAAAACTTTAGACCCATTAGCAAACTGTGCATCTTTGCCAACATTTTCAAAAAGATCGTTCACCAACCAAGGGCGCCGCCAAAGGGGGACAGGGAGAGGCAGCTGCACCCCCTTTTCCCCTACCAGAGATTCAAAACAATGTTGCCAAATGCAAAGCAACCAAATTTCGAAGTACGTTTTAATGAAAAAAACACTCCATCATTCGCATTATATAAATTACTCTCGGCGCAAATGCAAACGATTTCAGTCGAAAATCTTGCATAAACTTGCAAAACTATCGCCAAATTTTATGATCTACCGGAAATAAAAAATTGAATCGAACTTTGGCAGCAATTGTGGTATAATAAACCAAACCCAACAAATCTAACCGTTCCATGATGTCCTAAAAGAGGCAAAAACCTTCTTTCCCGTGCGCAACGTGTTTGGTGGCGCGATCGTTTAGCAGCCTCAGTAGACTAAAATCCTGGTTAAGAGGCACTATGGGAGAAAATCGCCTCAATGGTCTGGCAATGATGAGTGTGCACAGAAAACTTATTTATGAAAACTTCCAATATTTTCATAATGAGGTGATCGAGAAGTTTGCAAAGAAAAACCCGAAGATTATGTTATAATGAGCTTTTTTCCTCAAGTACGAGAGCAAACTGAATATGCATTTATTTTTTATTACATCTAATCTCATCAATGTGAGGTTTTTCGAAACTTCCTTTTATTTCGGAAACCAGACTATTTAGGTGTAGAAACATGATACATCATTTGAAAGGAACATCAATTGTCTTTCAGGATATTTAATAATATACAGGGTCCAAAAAAAAATGTACCTTTCAGCATTTTTGTATGTATCGGAAAAATCACAAATTTTGAACAACCGTGTATAACAGAGAACGATTCGCCTCAGACATAACTGATGCACAGAACATTGGTGAACTACACCCCGATTTTCAGTTTTATACGAGTCCAAATACCACAGTAATAAACATTTAATTGAAGCTCTGTTTTGCACAAAAAATAAGGAAATCAATTAATTTCTCGAAAAACGATTGGGATAGGAATAGGGAAGTATCATACAAAAATGATCGTTAAGCAATATCAAAGCAGAAAATACAATGATATACAGGGTGTATCATTCAAAATATCAAAGTTGTTGCTACTTTTTAATATAAGCGGCAACGCCGCAGTGCTGAAAATTCACCCAAGAAACGAAATTTTCGAAATAATCCTGTGTCCCGTTCTCCAGAAACATCTAATAGGCCATCGAGTTTGGGTCACCCTGTATGTATGTCACGCTAGCCACGAAATGGACTTTCAATACTCACATAAAAGTAATAATCAACAGGGCGAACAAAATGATTGGGTTCATAAAAAGAAACGGGAAATATTTTCATGATTCAAAGACTGTTATCTCACTAAACTACGTCAACAGCAAGCTTTCATTCTCGTCAGTTATTTGGAACCCCCAATATACTGTTCATTCAAAAAGATTAGAGTGAGTTCAAAATAAATTATTGAAATTTCTTGCTTCCAAAAACAATACACCAGGACCACAATTACCAACCGATACGAACACAATTCAGAACTTTGCCACTCTGTGAAAGACCAATAATATCAGATGCATGCACACTCTACAAAAATATTAATCATTAAATCGTTTGTTCTCACTTACTTGCGAAACAAAATTTCAATGTTCTCGATAGAGACAACCTAAAATAGTATGTCCCCTTTAACATTCCTCCCCATTAGTTCGTATGCAGAAGTCATTGAATATAAACTTTAACGACCCTATACATATATAGAGTGAGTTTCAACAAATTTGCACCATATTGGAACCTTTTTGTATTATCCATGTGTCAGAAAATTTTAATCCGTACAAAAATTGGAGCATTGTGAAAAATTTGCATTTGAATCATCACAATTCTAAATTTCCAAACCGTATACAGGGGAAAACAAAAAATAGTAATTTTGATCAGGAGTTATTTTCGACATTAGCAAAAAAGATTATGTAGAAAAGTTGTCCAGAATTAGAAACGATAAACAGATTAGAGATCATAGCCAACTACGCAACATTTTATTTTTTTATTTTTCATGGTCCTTAGGCGCCTCCCTCATATTACTATAATAATATTTCAATGCAAAATTTGGTCCCATTCATTATCTGTACTAGAATATCGACGTTTGTTGAACATGGTATGATTTTATGGAAGAAAATTATTAAATAAATCAATTAATTAACGCCAAACAATCAAATAATACAAATCTGGAAGTTCACGATCACTTCACTTCAATCATAGTGTTACCTCAAAGGGCAGTCCTAATTTATGTATTAAACATAAAGAAAAACCAAATTACAAAAATATTCAGGAACCCAAATAATCGATCATTGAATCGTTAAATTTCCATATGTCTTCCTTCCATCGCCAAACATTTTATTGTTCGTGCACAAAATTCTTTATCGACATTTTCTAAAAAATAATTCGGTATACTAATAACATTTTCTGATTCATCGATATTTTGAAATGGTATTTGAGCGTACACCTTTTCCTCGAAGTACCCCTATAGAAAAACTGTAAAGGAGTGAGATCGGGAGACCTTGCTGGCCATTGATATATTGTGAATCTTCCAATCCATTTACTCTCCAATGTCGTACTATGACACGATGCTCTGTCAAGCTGGAACTAAGGCCGTTCTCTTTCTTACTGTGAGAATTGACCAATATTTGGCTTTATCTTAAACATAAAAAAACGTAAGAGCATTTCACTGTTCATATTGTCACGTAGAAAAATGGACCAATTAATTTATTATCGAAAATGCCACACCAGACGTTTCTTTTGAAGGAATATTGGTCCTTGCATTCTATTTTGGAATTTCTTAGGCCCACCACCGGAATTTCGCGAAATTATTACTCGATTTGAGGTAAAACTTGCCTCATTAGAAAAAAACACATACTTTGCAAACTGTCTACATTCTTCTATCTCTCCTTGTACCCACGCGCAGAATTCAAATCTCCGTTAGTAATCTCCTTCTTTCAACGTATGTATGTGTATGTTATGGAAGATTCAGCAGCGAGACTATTTCTCGGATTCTCAGTTACTGCTAATAATACATTTTGTTGTAATTCATTGTTCCCAGTTACCCATTGAGCTTCTTTTGTGTTAAATTCGTTTTCCACAGATCCCGTGGCCAAAACTCTTTGATAAATTTGTTCTACAGTTGTGTGACTTCACGGATTTTTGGGATGATGCACATTAAATATTTCTCTTTCTCGATTTTATCTATTTGCTCCATGAATTGGAATCATTTCAATTTTATCCTCTGCACTCAACATTGTGAACAAATTTCTTTTTTATACGAACAGATCTCTAATTAATAAATTTCACAATGTTAGCACGCAAAATTGTTTACTGCTGAAAATGTCAAAAAGTCAAAGGAAATGTGATATTAGTAATTCATAGACGAATTTCCCATGTGAAATATTAAATTATTCCCAATATTGTACGTTAACGTAAAGTGGAAGTATAAACTTTCATTTTGTGCTGTTCCAGAATTCCGAAATCTTAAAAAAATTTCAATAAAAAATTTTGTGCACGAACTATAAAATGTTTGGCGATGGAAGGAAGACATGTGGAAATTTAAGGATTCAATGATTGATTATTCAGGTTTCAGAACATTTTATAATTTATGTTCAATACATTATGTTTCAATAAGGACTACCCTTTAGGGTAACACTATGAATAAAGTGATCGTAAACTTGCAGATTTGTATTATTCAATTGTTTGGCATTAATTAATTCATATAATGATTATTTTTCATAATATCATATTGATAGTTATTATGGCCATACTTACAGAGTATCAAAGTTCACCAAAAAAATAGTGAAAATTCAAACCATTTCCAACAAACGTCGATATTCTAGTACAAATAATAAATTGGACCAAATTTTACAATGAAATATTATTGAAGTAACATGAGGAAGGCACCTAAGATGTATACGAGGTACTAGTACTCTTTACGAGACTAGATTTTTTTTTCTGTTACAAAGAAATATTTACTGAAGTTACTTCAATATATAAACTTGAGGGTTGTAAGTAATGAAAGTTGTTCTACAGTATGTTCTTTTCGGAATCTTGACTTTTGAACAATGAAGTTTCCTTTGGCCATTGCGAGGTTCTATTCCCAGCCTGAATTCACCTTGTGAAAGGCGTATATCACAAGTCGAGTTATATCTAATAATGTTTCAGAATTTTTCCAATATTATATGTAACAATTTAGCGAAAATATTTCCACAATTCAATTGGAAAGTCTGCTGAGATGTTCGTTCGAGAAGACAACAAAAAATTTCACAACTGGTCTACATTAAGAATTAAATTTTTAGTTCAAACTAAGGAGATCCAATGTTTTCTTATGGTTATAGAGGAGAATGACTTGAGTTAGATTGTTACGCGATTTTCTAGGGTCGGGAATAATAACTATTATCCCTAGAATCGTTACGTTATTTATGACGCCAAGACACTTTTTCAAACTATTTTTAAACTAAACTTTCACCCTCGGGTGCTAGATTTTATAGTGGTTCACTCCATTTTCCAGGGGTAGCAAAAAATGGAGATACGGATGTCCAGGGATCTGTTTTTTTCTACTTAATTGTAATCTCCAAAGGTCTGTAGGCTTTAGTTACAGCCCTTGAGACTCAATTAAAACACTGTTATTATGATCCTACAGTTTATAGTCCTAAAAAGGGAAAGGTACTTTCCATAGAAGTTTCCAAATATAACCACAATATAACAGTTTTATTTAAACTTCAACTAATGCAATTTTCATAATTTGAATGTATTACACAAGATTATGAGAACTTCAATATATTTTATGCAATAAATTGAACAGATGAACCGAAATCGATCAGTTCATGAGTTCTAACAATGAACATGAACTAGAACACCTATAATAAAATATAATTACACAATCTCTTTGCGAGATGCTCGCTATATCTTGCTTTGTCACTCCAGAGAACGATTTTCCTATTTTTCACCATCAAAGTTCAGAAAGTGATTTTTCTGGTGTGCGTGGGAATTGAATTCGTCCACTCCAACTTCATAAATAAGTCTTGATATTTACTTTGATCTTCGAGGAAATAAAACAGAACCACTTCGATATCTCGACCCACCCTTTGTCAAAGCTCAAACTATGGTGTTCTCACACTACTGATCTACCCCTAGCTAAGTACCAACTCAGCAGGAAACAGTTATATGGCTAGGATTCTGCGTACGAGACATCAACGTGTATTACTCACTAGATACATAATTACTTTAACATAGAAAATTCGAGTGTCTTATAAAACCACCTTCAGGAACTTTATCCCAAATTAAAAGTCCTAATATCTGTATATTAGTGTTATTGACATTCTTAGATGAAATTTTTTTCACTCTGCAAGTATTTTGAGATAAACAAAAAGAATTGTAACTTGAGATCTAATTTTATAGCGCGCTAACTGCTCTCGTTTGGCCATGCATCACAACTTGAGCTGCTAGAAAAACTGACATATTGTGACCCTCAACGGCACCTGATATCGTTACTCGAGGTACTATGAGCTCGAATGGTTCATCGATCACGTGCTAGAGGATATTGAAATTCCACAGTAGCAAAATAGTTGCAAAATGTCAAATTCACTATTTATTTCAATCGAGTACCAGGACGCTATGATTTCTATTACTATGGTTGAGGAAGAAGACACAGGGCAGAACCTCATTACAGCTCCAACCATCCAAGTTCGACAAATAGAGGGATCATGAGAACATTGGTAGAGAGAGCGACGCACATATGCAACGACGAGGAGTCACTAGATGCCGAATTGGACCACATCAGGAAGGACCTTCACCTGAATGGATAGCCCAAGAAACTCCTAGGAAAAGTATTGAAACAACTCCAGAGAACGAAGACATCTGAAGAGCAACAACAAAGCACAGTGATCTGCCTTCCGTACATCAGAGGTGTCTCCGAGGAGATCAGAAGGATCGGAAACAAGTTCAACATCAAGAGCTGCTTTCAATCTGGCAGTACTTTACGGAGTTTTCTGACCAAGACCAAACCTGACAACAAAAATGAAGTCAGTGAGAATTGCATTTATGAAGTTCCATGTTAATGCGGAGATTCCTATATTGGAGAGACAAAGAGGCCGTTATCGGTAAGATTGGACGAGCACAAGAAATGTACTCAACGTGGAGAAACGTCAAAATCGGAAATCGCTGACCACGCCTGGACTGAGCACCATCGAGTTCTATGGGACGACGCAAGTGTTCTACATAAAGAGGAGCATTGGTTCAAACGAAAGTTCAAAGAGGCCGTCTACATCGAAGCCAATAACGCCTTTAGTCAACCAAGCGTTGAGATCAAGAACGTATGGAAACCACTGCTTGCTCTTTCTGGCGGGCTGCAGAGGGGCGAAATTTCACGCACCAACACACCGCGCGAAATTACACGCACCACTGCACATGGCGGGATTACACGCATCATTGCACCGGCAGTCACATAAATTGGTAAGTAGCACCTAAACTTGTCAGTATTCACCTGAAGACGAGTGCAGGTACAAGCATTCGAAACGTCGTGAAAACCTTTTAAATCCATTGAGACGATGGACGTCCGAAACGAGAGTATTCAAGTTACCACATCGTCTACAACCTTCAAACAGACCCTCTTTTTGTCTAATTGACATAAGAACTGGATCAAAAGCAGTTTGTCTTTTTGTCCCCTTATGAAAAGGCATACTACGTTTTCACTAATATGAATCTACCTTTTCCTACTTTCAGAGTAAAAACAAAATTATTATATTGCCAATCCATAATTAATATTGAACCCCAAATAGGCAGGGACATACCAAAGTTACTTCAAACTTTTGGTTAGCCGTTCTTAGTAACGGAGCTTGGAAAAAATGCTTAGTTACAAGATTATGACCATTGAAAACAAAAAAACTCCACATTCTTCACGGAAAAAACAGCTTACGTTGAATCGCCTGAAGAAACAACTCACATTTCTTTTATGTATCTAATCAAAAGAATCAGTGAACAACTGCGTGCGTTAAAGAATTTGGGTATTTTGTAAATGGAACCATAATAACATCAACTCCCGCACGCACACACTCATTCGAATGTATTTTCACAGATGAACACACAGACATGCACACGGACATGCATGAATACACAGAATATATACAGGTTGATCCCTCAGTATTAGGCAGTTAATCTATTTGTTCATTTCTGATATATTTTTGCGCCATCGGAATGTTTTTCAACAATTTAACAATTCTCTAGTATTCGATATGTAGAGCGATCTGTCACTTTGTTGATAAAAAAGCTTTTTTGTTTCGCTTCCTTATGCTCAAAGCCGTCTTCGTTGAAAAACATGCAATTTTGAGAACACTCCTGATGAACCATGCTTATATCTTCGGTTTCTTTTGGAATTTTCTAAAACTTTTCACAAGGGTAATCTGATAATTCACGAATTTTCAACATGATGGAGTGAAAGGTGCTTGTTGTTATTTGAGAAATGGTTGTAGTTGGGAGCGTTTCTGTTTTGAGGCAGTTTGGTATCGGTTTTGAGGCAGTTTGGAAAACTGTTGAAAAATGTGGGAGGTGAAATTTTATGTGAACCCAATTTTCCATTGGATCTTACTTCGGAGCATCCTCTGATAAGTACCGATGCTATTCGTCAGTTGAGATGATTTGAGTTCGATTTTCATGGCCAATCTTGTTTGATTGTATTATCGCAGTTTTTCAACCGATTTCAAATTTTTAAAACAATCATTTCACAAACTCAAATTTTTTTTGGATAATCAGAGAAATGTACATAGTGTCAAATGAAAAATCAGCTGTGTGACACCCCAGAACTCGACCGGCACGGTCCTCGAGAAAATGGGATTATTTTGAAATAAAACTTTAATATTTTTTTTAGGACTGTACCAAGTTAATTTGATCCTTCAATTCAACAGTCAATTCACCGATCAATCGACTAACGGAGATATTTAACCCCAGTCAACTAAGCGGTCCTGCACCAAACGCGGGTCGTCCTAGTCAAAGCCCGGGTGAGCAGCCGTTTTGGATGGTAATGACCAGGAGAAAAATGAAACATTTGTAGCGCCAGATTGGGAAACGGTGGAGAGTTCCAACTGCAGACTTGATTTGATTCTTTTGTTGTGTTTTTTCCTGCCGAATTTAGTTCTTATCCATGAGATAGATTTTGAATGGCAAAGTTTTGAACTTTAATTTTTAACAAATGTCAGTTGGAGAAATAATTTTGAGTGTTCTGGATACAGTTTTTCAAGTGCTTCCAAACGACGTATTGCAAGTCAAGTTCCGTGTGATATAGTGTATGTAATTTTTTAATAGTGATACTTCCGTTTGACAGATGACAGCCAAAAATGGTCATGGCAAAGTTCTGAACTTTTTTCCATTGTTGACACTCTGCTTGACAGATGAAAGCCAAAAACGAATGGCCACCTTCAGGGCAGAAACTGTATCTTCATACCAAATTTCAGCTCGATTGGTGAATGGTTCGGCACTTATCAAAGGAGATTACAGACACACACACACACAGAGATAGACAGACTCCACTCTGGAAATGGTCTCAATCGTCTCGGAGGATCTCAAAACGAATATTTCCGTCAATTTTTCGCATGATTATATTATTTGAGTACTCGAGGGGGGCGGTCAAGTAAACTTAAATCTGGGGTCACTTCCGGTGAAATCTGGAAGTGAACAGCTTCAAGTTGTGAAGTGCAATGTACCATAGCAACATACCAATTTCAATTCCTGTATCATCAAAACCGTATAAAAATTAGGCGGCGTACCTGCCTTGTGATTACCCGTTACAATATTTTCCAAACGATAAGCCTTTCCAATAAACTTTCAATGCTAGGCAGGCGTTCACGGATGCAAATTGAACCTAAGAAGTCTAATGCAAGACTATCCCTGAATAAGCAAATTCACGATACAATGTAAACGTTAATATCGCAATAATTCCCTAACGACCACAAAACTTCAAGCTCAACTTCAACTTGATAATATTAAATTCATAATGGAACTCAGGACTGCAAGGAAGTCTCTGTTCGTTATTTATTCATATCGTCATATACTAAAAGGAGTTACCACAGTTTTTTAATTCAGTGAATTGCTACCATCAATTTCATTGCCTGGGTTTTTATTTTTGCGGTTTCTACTTGATAAAATGAAGAAAATCTCAATAAATTTCCGTTCATAACTTTCCAAATAATCAATTACTTTTCATTTCCAACCACTACGTGATAAGGAAAATTCAGAACTTAACACTCGGTACATACCAGATTCAACTATCATACAGTTATATGTTATATCATATAAACAACGGCAACTATTTGGTAAGATTACATCGTCAACCTAATGCCGAAAATGATAATAATACTCTTGTGATAGGAGCTTCAAAACCTTCACGGTTTCAAGATGCTAACCAGAGAAAATGCCTTATCGAATATAATAGCCAACTAATTGGAGTGAACGCAATAACTGGCTGGGCATGTCTCTGCAAATCAGGTACACGAGGGTTAGGAATGTGTGGACATGTCTGCTCTGTAATATGGTGTTTCTACAACCCTTTACGAAAAGACGTCATTTTGTAATAGAATACCTTCAGCGAAAACTGATTTCCGTCGCAAGTGAGAGAAATTCTCATAACGTTAACTTTCGTTTCTAGTGACGAAAGTTAAATTTATATTTTCAATCATTTCCCGCCTTCGCATATAATATTTTGAATTAATAATAAACAAAGACAGGAATCATTTCTATAATTAGATTGCATTTTTTTTTACTTTTGTGTAATTAAAAAGCAAAATAGAATCGTAAAAATACCGTGAGATTTGAAAACAATTTATATCTAGTTGCCTGATTTCATTAGTTTGACGTTCCTCGTTAATTGTTTGCACTGGAAGCATTGTTAGTTTTTCAAGTTACCATGATTTCTGATTCGTAAAGTGATTTATATTTTCCAAATACACCAACAGAAATAGCAAATCAAGCTGAAGAAACCTCTTTGGATTTATTACCAGTAAAATCTAAAAAGAGATATGAAGAAATATATGCAAAATTCATGGATTGGAGAGTTGATAATCACGTAAATTCATTTTCGGAAACTGTGCTGCTTGCGTATTCTGGATGGTTGTCAAAAAAATTTAAGTCATCGACGCTATCGTCTATGTTTCCGATGTTGAGAACCACTTTTTTCAAACGAAAATCTGATGGTTTTAAAAGTCAAAAGTAAAAAAAATATCTTCAGATGAGATACACACTTTCTTAAAGAATGCACCCGACTCCAAATACTCAATGACTAAGGTAAGTTAATTACTTTATTATTGCGACAATTTCTTAATAATATTAATTAACGTTTGTAGGTAGCTTTAGTTTTTGGAATTTCGGGGGCTTGTCGTTGCCATGAATTAAACATTTGACAGTAAATGATGTGAAAGATACCAGCAGTATACTCAGCAGTTACAATACGTAATATAATAACAAAAAAATAAACCGACGAAATACGGAACTGAAAAGTAAAAAATAAAATGAACCTTCTTAGTCTCAATAACTAAGCTCCTAACCTAATGTAAGTAACTAATTTTGAGTCGGCGCCAAACAAACAAGCAAATTGATTAGGTAAGGCGTGAAATGATGGCATCGAGTTGGGCGGTGACATTCTGATAATTTTTTTGAAGTAATTTAATGATCTTCGTTGATTGTTTGTTCGGCACCGACTCAAAATTAGTTACTTACATTAGGTTAGGAGCTTAGTTATTGAGACTAAGAACGTTCATTTGATTTTTTACTTTTCAGTTCCGTATTTCGTCGGTTTAATTTTTTGTTAATTTTTTTTATTTTTACATTTTTTGTGGCTGAAATCTACTAATTACTAACTGCTTGATTTTTTATTACTTCCAAAATACTTACTTACCCACCTTACTTCAACTATTACCAGTTAAATAATATGATTATCTACTTTTACTATTTGTTGTAATATAAATTATTTTTGTTGTTCTGGTTAGTTTATTTCATTACTTTGTATATCATTCCATCCTCTCATAGAATATAAGGATTGTGATAATGACACTAGCGATCTGTCATTGTCAACTACATATGTGTGCCAATGTTCACAAGTGAAAAATCAATTATCCCCTATTTTTCTACCCGTAAGGGTGAATAATTTCATTCGAAATCCAAATATGACCAACTTTGATGTTTACCCTATCTGATAAGAGGAGAATAATCCAAATCGAAGATCCCAGTACAAAGTTATGCCTGATAGAATCGGTTAACAGACCAGAATTCAGAGGGTGAGTGATCAATATTCTTCATTTTGCTACCCTTAGGGGTGGATTTCATCTTTTAAATTCGAATGGGACCCACTTCGAAGTACACCCTATCCACTGAAAAAATAACTATCTGAATCGGACGCATCAGTAACAAGTTATGCGTAATCATACATAAAAAAAAATATACGCGTCGACTAGAGAATCTCCTTCTTTTTGGTTTCGTCGGTTAAAAACAAAAGTACCGCGTTCCTTTCACATTTCTGGGTTCTTCCACGAGATTTCTAAAATATATATGTACCTCCGTCCATTAGATATGAACAAAATAATCTCAAGATTCTTTATTAACTACCAGAACGAAAAATGTTGTGGGAATAAATAAATTCAGTAAGTTTCCTATGCAAATAGCTCAATATTTAAACTTGCCTGATCCCCAAAAATATACTGGGCATTGTTTGCGTAGAACTTCCGCAACGCTATTAGTGGATGCAGGCGGTGATTTACTTCATTTAAAAAAGCATGGAGTCTGGAAATTTAGAAATGTTGCGGAGGGATATGTTGATCAGTTAGCAGCAAAAATCAAATACAAACTAATATTTTACAATCCATACGAAATATAACGCTATCTGATTACGGCGCATCTTCATCTGGAGTGACATCAGTTAACAACATAACAGATGTCAATACATAACAATCTTGATTATCATACTCCTATATTTTTGAATAATTGCTCGAATGTAACAGTTACCCAATATTTAAATCATAAGTAATGTTTAAATAAATTCTGTTATTTTTTATTTAAAATAAAATATTTGTTCATCGTTCTTTTTTAGCATATAATTATGATATAAACAGGGTTGTAGAAGAAGTATAGTGTTTCACTGCGCCTCGGCTAGTAAACTGTTCTCTCGCCTCAGAAAATTTTACTTTCGTCACTCGTAAAACAATATACTATTTTGTACGAAGGCGTATAAGGGCCAACAATAATTTATTAATGACAATTGTCACTTGAACTGACAATTGTCACTTGAATGACAATTGTCAAAACTTTGAAGTGACAATTGTCACTTCGAACTGACAATTGTCACTTTGAAATGACAATTGTCACTTTGAACTGACAATTGTCACTTCGAACTGACAATTGTCACTTTGAAGTGACAATTGTCACTTCGAACTGACAATTGTCACTTCGAACTGACAATTGTCACTTTGAACTGACAATTGTCACTTCGAACTGACAATTGTCACTTTGAAGTGACAATTGTCACTTCGAACTGACAATTGTCACTTTGAAATGACAATTGTCACTTTGAACTGACAATTGTCACTTCGAACTGACAATTGTCACTTCGAACTGACAATTGTCACTTCGAACTGACAACTGTCACTTTGAAGTGACAATTGTCACTCAAAAAGGACATTTGATGCCAACTGCTAAAATAATATTGTTATAATAAAAAAATTATATTTTATTCTTGATTGAAAATGACTTCCTTTTCGATAAAAAAACTATTTCAGAAAAAATTATTGAATTCTCGTGGAAAATCTCCTATTTTGTTTAAAAAAAGAACACTGTGTCCGTCCGAGACATTTGAGAAAAAACTCCATTCATTTTTCGAAAGGAACTACCCTGTATACAAAATGAGATGTTCATAGGAGAGTAGGCCATCAAAAATAAAACAGGTTGAATATTCAGTCAATTTTCAACATAGATATAGAAAAAAGTATTGAAAAAACTTTTATAGGTTGTGCATGTCGAATAACCTCAAAATCAATTGAAATTTTACATGATTAAGGCAACAAGTTAAAAAAAAGTTTGAAGATGGCAGAATTTCGAAAACAGTTGAATCCAATACTATGGCTTATGTGCAGTTCCAAGCATTTATTCGAAAATATCTAAAATCACCTTTTTTTTTCTATATTCTCTGATCAATTTATAAATATCCTATTTTTCTTTCAAATAACTCAAGTTAAATAGAGTAAGTAGTTTAATACCAATAGATGAACTATTTAATTTTTTTCGCAATTTTATTAATAGAACCATCTGGAAATGGGTTTTTACCCCGCCGCTCGCTGTTGCAATAGTTTGTATCGAATAACTAATCAATTCATTCAAAGTGAAAATTTCAGTCGAAGTGACAATTCAACTTCAAAGTGACAATTGTCAGTTCGAAGTGACAATTGTCATTCAAAGTGACAATTGTCACTTCAAAGTGCAATTGTCAGTTCAAGTGACAATTGTCACTTCAAAGTGACAATTGTCAGTTCGAAGTGACAATTGTCAGTTCAAAGTGACAATTGTCACTTCAAAGTGACAATTGTCAGTTCGAAGTGACAATTGTCACTTCAAAGTGACAATTGTCAGTTCAAAGTGACAATTGTCAGTTCGAAGTGACAATTGTCAGTTCAAAGTGACAATTGTCAGTTCGAAGTGACAATTGTCACTTCAAAGTGACAATTGTCAGTTCGAAGTGACAATTGTCAGTTCAAAGTGACAATTGTCACTTCAAAGTGACAATTGTCACTTTGAAGTGACAATTCCTAATACTTAAAAAAATATTTTGTTGTTGGCCCTTATACGCCTTCGTAATTTTGTCATACGGAAGGCACAGCCAGGAATCCGCAACTCGTCTTCAGATATGGCAATTAGTTTAAATGACGTGGCTGTTGGTTGCTTTGATTTAATAAAGTAGGTAGCATATTTTTATGCTAATTCATAATCAGGTTTGTGAAAAAGTAACTATTTTTTTCATAATGTTTGCTTTTACCTAGGTAGGTAGGTATCTGCAGATCTTTTCAAAAATACTTGAATTGGTTTTGTTTTGATTTATTGAATATATTGTAGTACACGAGTATATATGTTTCTTGTAGGGTAGCCCGGGGTCGGAAGTAACATTTTGACTTTAAATTAGGTAAACAAGAAAATTATAGTGGCACGAGTAAATTGGGAAATCCATGTAGTTATTTGGATGAAGTGTTGAGGCTTCTAAAATTGGTACGTTATCGCCAATAACATAAAAAAAACGGAGTAGGTAAGTGCATATTGTTACAATCGCCCCCGATACCGCAGCGGTTGTACCAACATATGGGGTCGGTTGGAACACCACATCCGGGTCCGTTGTGAAATAATAAAAAAACTTTTTAACAAAAAATTAAACCGACGAAAAAATCAACTGAAAAGCAAAAAATTAAATAAACCTTCTAAGTCTAAATGATAATTGAGCTCCTAAACTAATGTCAGTAACTGATTTTGAGTCGGCGCCAAACAAACAATTATCGAAGATCATTATCTATGAAAGAAGTCATCAAAACGCAGCCGTGCATCTCGCTGCCATCATTTTACGCTTCACCTAACTCAATTGCTAGTTTGTTTGGCGCCGACTCAAAATCAGTTACTTAGGAGCTCAATTATCATTTAGACTAAGAAGGTTTATTTTATTTTTTGCTTTTCAGTTGATTTTTTCGTCGGTTTAATTTTTTGTTGAAAAGTTTTTATTTTTTACTTTTCAGTTCCGTATTTCGTCGGTTTGATTTTTTGTTAAAAAGTTTTTATTTTTCAATTTTTTGTGGCTGAAATCTACCAATTACTACCTACTTGTTTTTTATTACTTCCAAAATACTTACTTACCCACCTTACTTCAACTATTACCAGTTGAATAATATGATTATCTACTTTTACTATTTGTTGTAATATAAATTATTTTCGTTGTTCTGGTTAGTTTATTTCATTACTTTGTATATCATTCCATCCTCTCATAAAATATACTGATTTTGACGGATGTGAAACAAGAATAATGTCAGTAGCGATATGTCATTGTCAACTACGTTTGTGTGTGCCAATGTTCACTAGTGAAAAATCAATTATCTCCTATTTTTCCACCCGTAGGGGTGGCTTTTATCTTTTGGAAATCAAATATAAGGTATACCCTATCTATTAAAAAAAGAATCATCCAAATCGAAGAACCCAGTACAAAGTTATGCCTGATAGAATCGGTTAACGGACCAGAATTCAGAGGGTGAGTGATCAATATCCTTCATTTCGCTACCCTTAAGGGATGATTTCATCTTTTGAATTCAAATGGAACCAAATTCGAGTGCACCCTATCTACTGAAAAAAGAATTATCCGAATCGAACGCCTCAGTAAAAAGTTATGCGTGATCATACATAAAAAAATATGATGGAAAAACATAAAATATACGGGTCGAATAGTGAACCTCCTCCTTTTTGGTTTCGTCGGTTAAAAATACATAAACTATGAAATATCTATTTTCAAACATAGAAAAAATCACAAATTGAAAGTAAAACTGAGTGACAGTTATGACAAATGTAATATGTAGGAGTTGAATTAGTGCATTCTTCATGGGACCAATGTTTGCATTCTATGCAACGAATCCACTGTTCACCGGATTTCCTGGAACTGTATGGTTCTAAGCAAACCATACAATAATATTCTTCATCTTCACTTGCATCTGAGCTGAATGAGGTCTGAAGTGTAGTGGCGTTGGTCTTCTTGGTTTCTTGTTGTTGGAGTTTCTTGTTGAAACAGCTTTCATTTTTTCATTTTCTGAACTAGATAAGTTCTGCTTGGCTCTATTGTTCTCCTTCTCCTCATATTCAACTCGAATTGCCTCTTTCTCGGGAGTGTCGGTAGAGATAGCAGATTTCCTAGTTTTTCTCCCGTTTCCTCTCTTTCTTGGAGCTGCTTTTGGAAAGGGTCGAACACTTTCAGGAGAAAACACTTCATCTAGGTTGGAAGAATAATTGGGAACCTCATGAGATGCCTGCAAATTTTCTACTGGATAAGAAATATTACGCGATGTTAACAGCAAATTCTCTAGAGGTCTTAAGGAGTCTTCATGCTGATGGAGCAGCCTCCACGGTAGTTTTTAACAATTCATTCACGGTGTTGTTGAGTTCTTCATTAGGGGTTTCTGAGTTGTCTGCTATTTGTTGCAGGGGTTGATCGGTTACATCTGATGGGGAATAATCTGGGTCAGTGAATATATTTCTATTTGAAGGAAAAATGCCAGTGCACCTGAATCCTGACTGGATATTTGTTTGAGTCACTGCGTAGGGTGAGGCGTCCCTTATAATTCCTGGAATATGATGAATCGTCAAGGTCATTCCCCCATGACTACGCATTCATGAATCACATGCAGAAGAGACAGCCTTCTGTAGGGGTTCATAAACTGACCGGTCTAATGGCTGTAGTTTATGGGAGCAATGTGGGGGAAACGACAATACTATAATCCCATGTTCTTTACAAACATCTGGGGCCTGGAAGGACATGTGCGATGATTGATTATCTAGGAGTGGAAGAACTTTATGATCGTTTGAGGAAGATTATTTTTTTTAAATGTTGGAGATAAATAAGGAACTCCGCTTCCTGCATCCATCCACTTGAATTTCTGGCTCCAATGCTCCCGGTTGGGCCATCCCCCACAAAATGATCTTGATATCTGAGCCTTGGGAAAACGAACATGGGTGGAATAGAATTACTAATAGCGTTCACTGCCACAGTGACAGTAACAAGCGTCCCTCTTTCGGCAGAAGTTACAGATACAACCTGTCTTATTCCTTCTCTCGTAACTACTCTATTGGGTTTCTGCACTGTGGTAACACCCGTTTCATCCATATTATATATATATATATATATCTTTGGGTTCAAACAAATATCTATCAATGACAGTCGTCAAATTGTCAAAAAATATGTTTCTTCGTTGGAGCTTGTTGCCCTAGATAAGCTAGTAGCTTGAGCACACCGTATGGAAAGTTGGGGTTTTCTTTTCATAAACCTTGTAAACCAATCTTCCGTTGCCATCTGTTTTTGAGACCACTGAGGCGGCTTTAATAAATTGTACTTTTATGCTAACTCAAATGCTAACCTTCTAACGTCTTTTGGACACAAGCCATAATATATCTCTGAAGCCCTTATAATGTAATTTGACATAACCTGCTCTTGCTCATCACTGGAGACTTCGTTCCATGCTCTATAGCCCATAGAAATCGGCAATTCATTGTTTGCTGCAGCTTCTTCTTTATGTTGTATCGGTTAGGGTTACATGATTTAATTCAAATTTTTTTGCTACTGCTCGTATCGATACTCCATTTTTTACATCCTGATATGCTCGCTCGTATTGCAAAATACCTTGTTTTCCTCTCTCTGTCTTTCTCTCCTTTGTTCGAGGCATTCTGTAGTGAAAAACCCCCATTAGTTTTCATTATCATACACACATTTGTCGATACTACAACCATCAGGGTCGGATGAAACGTCACAACCGACCCCGCGTGGCTCTATTACTACCGATGGCGATCTTTTGTTTTAATTCGGTTTTTGGGACCCAATCTCCAATATTAATGAATCAAAATATCACTCATAGAACAAAAAATAATCGAAAGAGAATAATAACATTTCTGAAACCTCTTACTTGGATGCTTGGTCACAATTTAATGATAAGGCATAGGTAAGGCATAGGTATGCAAAAATGAAAATTATTCTTTAAACACGTGTTTACTCGCCGCGACTAGATGCAAACTGAACGGTCGATACAAGCACCGCTGGCTGCATCGTCCGACGAAAGAACGGCTCCCCACCACTTGGATTTTAAAAGTTAACGGCATTGTTACTTTCGCCCCCTGTTACTTTCGACCCCGAGCTATCCCACTTACTTTTATACAAAAAATGCTCATAGATTTTCTAATGGTGTTCGCTCGTTACTTTGGTAGGTACTCACTTACTAAATCAAATATAGATTTTCTAATAATTTTTAAGAGTCAGCATTGTAATTAAGATAGTTATTTAAAAAATGTACGTGCGTATTTCCGTCCCAATTAATGAATGAATGCTTGACTTCTGTTGTTTTTTGTCTCTGTAGCTTGAATATAGCAGTATGCCATTTTGAAGAACTTTTAAACTGACGGTGCTCTTTCGTTCTGCCCACTTGCAGATCACCAACACCATTATCAATATCTAAAACTTAAAAATGAGAAAAGAGTGGAGTAACTGGTGATACTGGGTTTAATTGGAACAAAATCGCAAAAGTAAACGTTTCTGTTACCTGATTTTTAATGATATCGATCTTTAATTCTCTACCTTTATCGCTAGATTGCGACTGTTATCAGTGCTATCAACACCGCAAGAATTTTTTAGATGTTCAAAACCTAGTCTAATTCAAAACGCTCCTGTAACACTATGTACTCCATCGATTCACCAACAAGTACCTATGTATTACATGTATGCCAAAATGTCTATTTTATAAGTTTTTGCCCTCTCTCTCAGTAGAAGAACTTATTAAAAGATGATCCGGAATAGTTTGGAAGTAGAAATTTTTGGAAAATGTTTCTTTTTCATAGATTCATAAGTGTGCGAATTCTTCTGACCGGAGCATGGGACCTAGAAAAGCATACCCTCCTTTAAATAATGTCTTTTCCTCAAATCATAGGTCAAAAACTGACATCACTGCACACAAGACGCTCGACAGCTACAGTTGCTCAGCAGCTTCTGAAGTTTCAAATAGAGTGTACCAAAATTGAGATGTCTAAAAACCCTGGTGCTACAGGTATGTAGAAGTTTGGGATCGACTTGGCGACACTTGGCCTACTTGATAATAGAGATTACTAGCGTGTCAGATGGCGCCAATTTTGTTTTAGTTTGTATTCAGTAACAGGGTATATTTATTTCCTCAGCTTTCTTTTTGAGACGAACTGTTCGCGGGTTCTAATTCTAGTTTCGCTATTGGTTGAAAGGAGACATCTATTGAACTTCACCAGTAGCAAAGCTGGAAGTAGCAGCACCCGAACATTGCACAAAGAAAGCACTGTCGTGTTGTTTTTCGTATTTTGTACCATCTGAATTTGAGGTTAACTGAATTTTGACAGACGGGGAATTGGAAATGAAATTGTCATTGAATAGCAGAAAATATAAAATTCAATGCATACAATATGATGAACTATGAAAATATCATTATTAGTCAATACGTCAAGGTTTGTACTTGCTTTTGGTATTGAATAAAGGTGAATATTTGAATTTGCGGCTTTATACTGTCAACACAAAATACAAATGTTGTCCATTCTACGAAAAGTATCCTAACACACTACACTATCTGAAAATAAACAATTCCTCACGCACTAATGAACAAGTATTTTTTAAAGAACAAACTCAGGAATAAGCTAAGCAAGATTTCAAATCAAAGAGAGGGAAAATTCATAGATACCGACAAAACACTTAAAATAATTTTATATAATATGCTGCAGATGTCAGAAATTTAGTTCTGACATTAAGCGAGAATTTAAACAAACATTTTTGGACGGTGCCATCTACCACAGACTACCACAGAGAGAAGCGCTGTTGAAGTAACAGGTGGTGTCCCCTCGAAAATCTAAGCAATATCGAATCAGTTCATCAACCAGACTTTTTAGACATCTTGACCAAAATCAGTAAATTTTACTGTTGAAATCAATATTGGACATGTGATTCATGGAACCAGGTACATACAACATAGAGCAAAATGTTCACAAACCTCGTTTTATCAAAAAAATTAGAAATATGCTCATGAAAGGTATTAAACAATCCCTATTTATTTTTATTCATCATAATATTATACAGTGCGCGTCAAAATTATGGAACAAATTCGATATTTCGCAAGCCATGTACTTTTGACAAAAATCCTAAAATAGGTTGATTTTTATTTTAAAATGCCGATTTTTTATGTATATTCTAAAGAGGTTATGTCACTGGTTTTGACTTGGTGACGTAATCCGTAACTTTTTTGAATTGGAATGTCTTGTGATACCTCATCTGAAAGGCCTTTCAATACTGCATTCAATGATACTGATTAATTAGATATTTTTTCACAGGGTGAACAAAAATTAATATTTCATTTCAATAAGAGAATAACTTCATATCCAACAAAATAGAACAGTTAAATAAGATGTTCGAAATGCCATCCACCAGTCTCTTGACAATAAGCAAATCTACGGACACATTCCTCTTGCACATTGCGAATAACTTCCGGAGTAATTCTGTTAATTTCGATCCTAATTCGATTTTTCAACTCTTGTAGATTTTGCAGCCTATCTACATAGACCTTCGATTTCAAATAACCCCACAACGAAAAAATCCAGGGGCGTAAGATCTGGAGATCTTAGGAGCCACTCTATCGGTTCGCGTCTACCAATCCACCTCCTAGGAAAACAGTTGTTCAAAAACTCACGAACATCACGTGCATAGTGCGGGGGTGCACCATCTTGTTGCGACCAAATACTTTCGTTTGGTGAGTTAGGATTGTTGGCGTTTGGAAAAATATATTTTTATTATTATTACATTATGATTATGAAATTCTTGTATTGTCATCGGCCCTTGATATGTGTGACAAATTTCAGATTATTCGGAAGATTGGAAGTGGGTGAATATTTACTTCCAAGATTTTATTACATTGTGAGTTATCTAGTTACAAGTAAAGATAATAAAAGCGTGTTAAAAAATGCAAAATTTAACTTTTTTGAGCCAAGGCTCTAATCCCTTAGACTGCCTTGGCAGACTAGTGAGTCAGTGCTCTACTACACCAATGGATCCTCTCCAAATATCAATAGTTAGCTATTTCCTAGTCTGAAATGGAAACAAAAGACAATAACAAATTAATGCCATAATAGGCAAGTTAGTGTCAAATAAATGTCAGTTGAAATATCAACAAATATTCTTCACAAATTCTAAGTGGAAAGGTTCTAAAAGTAAACTATGGCTACTTAAAGTGAAACCCAACGCATAGAAATTTTAATTTTTATTGGATGCGGAGATAGAACCAGAACTCAGCAAGAGGTATGCGACTTGTTCAATGCGAAGTATCCAAATAGACCTATCAGTCGTTCAACAGTCAGTAAGATTGAGAAAAAATTTAGAGATACTGGTCATGTCAAACATATTCCGAATGCTGGACGTCCTAAAATAGAAGAAAACCTGAAACTTGAGGTTCTATTGGGTGTAGAGAATAATCCTCACAATATTTCACGACGAATTGCAGCAGACCTTGACATATCCCAAAGTTCAGTATTACGTATCCTAAAAGCAGAGAAGTACCATCCATACAAAGTACAGCTACATCAACAACTCAATGATGATGATCTCGATCGCCGTGTGGAGTTCTGTGAAATAATGCAGGAATTGTGTAACCGCAATCCACGTTTTATAAAACAAATTCTGTTTTCCGATGAGAATACGTTTTGCCTAAATGGTTCAGTAAATCGTCAGAATTGCAGATATTGGAGTAGGGATAATCCTCACTGGGTGATGGACGGGCATACTCAATACCCTCAGAAAGTCAATGTTTGGGCAAGGATAATAAACGACAGGATTATTGGCCAGTATTTTTTCGAAGGAAACATCACAGGGGAGCGTTACTTGGAATTTTTAAGAAATGAACTCATACCTAGCCTTGCCGATATTTTTCCAAAGGCCAACAATCCTAACTCACCAAATGAAAGTATTTGGTTGCAACAAGATGGTGCACCGCCGCACTGTGCACGTGATGTTCGCGAGTTTTTGAATAACTGTTTTCCTAGGAGGTGGATTGGTAGACGCGGACCGATAGAGTGGTCCCCAAGATCTCCAGATCTTACGCCCCTGGATTTTTTCTTGTGGGGTTATTTGAAATCGAAGGTCTATGTAGATAGACCGCAAAATCTACATGAGTTGAAAAATCGAATTAGGATCGAAATTAACAGAATTACTCCGGATGTGCAAGAGAAATGTGTCCGTAGATTTGCTTATTGTCGAAAGACTGGTGGATGGCATTCCGAACATCTCATTTAACTGTTCTATTTTGTTGGATATAAAGCCATTCTCTTATTGAAATAAAATATTAATTTTTGTTCACCGTGTACAAAAAAAAATCTAATTAATTATTATCAGTGAATGCAGTATTGAAAGGCCTTTCAGATGAAGTATCACAAGACATCTATTCCAATTTAAAAAAATTATCGATTACGTCACCATATCAAAACCAGTGACCTAACCTCTTTAGAATATTTATAAAAAAATCGGCATTTTAAAATAGAAATCGACTTATTTCAGGATTTTTGTCAAAAGTACATGGCTTGCGAAATATCGAATTTGTTCCATAATTTTGACGCGCACTGTATATCCCTCATAAGATGAACACTGTGGATGGCCGTAGGCCGAAAACGCTCTGCTTCATTGAATAAATTTTCCACAAAATACATAATTCCACTTTCAATTAGCATCTTTACTTTAACGTCTATCGAACTTCTATCCCCAGATTAGCCGATAACTGGTCTTAAAGCAATTCATCCCGTAACCGAGTAAATAGACAACCCTTCCGAGGTCTGTCTTTGAATCGCACAAGGATATTAGACTCAGCGAGTGGTGGCTTGATATTTATTTTCGAGGCATTAATATAGGCAGGCACATTGAAGTACAAAGTTTGATATATGGCCTGTTCAAATTCTACGCTTCTCATGCCTGATGGCGTCTATTGATTCGGGAAGCCGACGCTAAGCAGTGGCGTAGATGTTTGGTCCTTAGAGGGTAAATATGTCGCACAGTCCTCCTCCTCAGTGAGTCTTTTTTGTTAATGATGAATTCCTCATTGAAACAATAGATTCCCGAAAATAGTTTCTCAAATATTTTCTGGGTTTTACCTCCTCTTGGTGAGGGTGAGCAAATTGGTGAATATGTTACTGGTTACATTGTCGCAATTGAGGATCTGGAGATATATGAAGAGCAGGGTTGCCAACGCCAAGTGGAGAAAAATCCCGATCAAAGGCTCCAGAATTCCCGAAAATTTACGAAAATTCCCGAAAAAATCTCGAAACTTATATCTGATCGTTTTTTCCCGGCAAACCATCGTCTATAATTTTATTTAAATGGATAATTATATGGACATGAAAAATATTATAAATTATTTTGATGTAATGGTAATTATATTTACATGTTACGTTACATGGAAGGATTGACAGGAAACAGGAATGAGGAACACGCATGTGCCCCTTTTCTAGATTATTTTGATTTGCACATGATGATTACCACCTAGAAACCTCAGCAATAAACTCAGAAATAAAAAAATGGTCAATGTTTTTAATAATTTGAAATTGAAAACGCCAGTTTTCTCATTTATTCTTAAAATAAATAACACTTAACAGGGTGAAGCCGTGACCAATGAAACGACGACTGAAAAGAGGATCTTTTCAGACTCAAAACTTACCCAGTTGAGAAATGAATTACATATTTTAAAATGGGCAACACTCTACTCCTACAATGATCCGAATGAAGCGAATGACTACTTCTTTGGAACATTGAAACAACTGATGGACGTAGTTGTTCCCTTGAAAAAGTTTAAAATTAGTGGTAGGAAGAAAAGAGATTGGATAACCACAGGTATTAGAACATCCAGTAAACATAAGAAAATACTATATCAACAGCAGAGAAATGGAACAATCTCAAAGGAAACTTACAAAAATTACTGAAGGATTCTAAAATCTGTGGTGAATGAAGCAAAAAAGCTATCTGAGATTAATTATATTCAAGAATCAAACAATAAATCTAAGGCAGTATGGAATCTTGTTAAGGCTTATACTGGCCACTCGAATGGTGTGAAAGACTCTGTAATCAAAAATGTTGACCCACATGCAAATGATGAAACACTGATCCTAAATAAAGTTAATAACTTTTTTATAAACAGTTGTCCTGATCTGAGTTGTGACAATTATATAGAAAAGGCTCATTGTATGCCAAACTCTTTCGAAAAGAGTATATTTTTTTGCCAACAAATCCACAAGAAGTTTATAATACAATCATGAATTTAAAAAATACTAGATCAGTTGGTGAGGATGAAATCCCAGTAAAACTTCTGAAGTATGTAGCTCATGAGTTATGCGAGCCTCTGTCATATCCAATAAACATGTCATTCTCAACGGGTATCTTTCCTGATAAATTAAAAACAGCATATGTGAGGGCTATATTTAAAAAAGGGGACAAGAGTGCCATTGACAACTACAGGCCTATAGCAGTTTTGTCAAATATCAGTAAGATATTTGAAAAAGTAATCTGTGCAAGATTGACTAACTTTTTGGAATCAAACAATCTTCTATCTGACAGACAAAATGGTTTTAGGAAAAATAAATCAACTATCCGAGCTACCTATCAGGCATTATGTAGAGTAATCGAATCACTGAATAAGAAACATAAAACTACTGCTGTCAATCTTGATCTGTCAAAGGCATTTGATAGTGTAGACCACCTCTTGTTGACCAAAAAGTTGTCTCTTTATGGCATTAGAGGGTTAGTACTCAATCTAATCATATCATATCTCAGAAATAGATACCAATATGTGACTGAATCCAACTCAGATGGCCATTTTATATCTGGAAAATTACTTATCACCCGAGGTGTACCTCAAGGATCAGTGCTGGGTCCCCTGTTGTATATACTTCATACCAATAACGTTCCTGAAGTCATTAGTGAATATATGGTTCAATATGCTGATGACTGTTCGATCATATTCAGTTCTGATGATCAAGAATCAATAAGATACAATATCACTAAAACTTTAAATACACTGGAGGAATATTTCACCATGCACAATCTGAAGCTGAATACCAATAAAACTCAAATCATCCCCTTTGGTCATTAAATGAATATGGACAGCTTCAACCATGGCACAACATCCTTAATTCCAGTATCAAAACTTTCTTCTCTTGGCATCACGTTCGATTCGAAGTTAGATTGGAAATGCCACATAAGTGAACTGTCAGAGAACTTATCGAGATACTGCTATGCTCTGAAAGTCATCTCACAGAATATATCCTCAGATGCAGCCTTGATAGCATATTATGCATATGTTCAAAGTCAAATTAGGTATGGCATCATTTTCTGGGGAACATCTACTGATGTTAAGAAGATATCCATACTCCAGAAACGCTGCTTGAGAAATATCTTCAATATTCCATGAAGAGTCAGCTGTAGGTCTGTATTCATGGATAAGAAGATTCTTACCTCAACAACTATATTGATCTACGAACCAACTATATTTTTTACTGAAAATATGCCCCTCTATACATGCTATAACAGAGATCATAGACATAATACTAGAAATAAAAACAATCTTCTGAATATCAGGCCAAGCCTCGCATACATTCAGAAAAACATTCCCTTCTCAGTTATTAACATATATAACAAATTACCTGCATCGTTAAGAAAACAGCCTACCAGGGAGCTAAGAATTAATTTGAAAAACCTTCTTTTCAAAAAAGCATACTATACATTGGATGAGTATTTCACAGACATATTAGACGGGCAATGTTCTCTTTCTTCTCCTCCAATTTATGAATTGTAAAATTTACTATTTTTCTTTCTTCTCCTGATTATATCCCGAAATATAATTCTGATTATATTCAGAAATACAATTTTTACTTATACGTGTGTGTGTGTATATGGGTTGTGTTTATATATATATATATATATATATATATAATGAGTGTTTTTCATCTATTAATAACTCTGTGTCTTCACTGTTACATCTATTCACTTATTACATGTATCTGTTCATATGTGTTTTTACTTGCTAGTTATGTGTAATCTTAATTATATTGACATGTTCTACACCTGAAAAGATACTTTCGAAAGAACTTATAAAGAATCTATCTATCTATCTATCTATCTATCTATCATATCCAGAAACGTATTACTAGCGCCTCTGATGTTACTTCACACAGTTCAAACTTTTACCGCTAGTTACTTCGAACTGTCAACTATAATTCAATTTGTCTTCATTTATATGTTGTACTAATATTTTTATTATTATAGTATTTTCAATTGTTTCTGGAACATCACATTAAAAGTGAGTTGAATTCATGTTTGGATTGTTAGAAATGGTATCGTCTATGGATTATCCTAAAATAACCACAATTGGCGCTAGTGTTTGGGAAAAGTTATTCTAGTGAAGGTCAAATCGAGTTTAAATTACACCTTTAAATTTGAAAATTTCGAAAAAAAAATGGGATTTGAGAAATTAGTTTCACAAAATATAATATCTGAGGACCGAACTGAGGCAAAGAAAAATTAAAATAAAATCATGCCTGGTCCCCATTACGTGACACGTGACAGTGTACGAGCGTCGAGTTCACAATGTTCACATAGCAGCTTTTCGCGTTTCAGCTTACGGCGTCCTGTTTTCTGACGGACTGCTCGAAATAATGAACTTAATGCTAAATATCTGACGTGGTGTGTTACGAATCAAACAAAAGTTACGAATAGTAATAAAATTCCCGGTTTTTCCTACAATTCCCGGCATACGTTGAAATTCCCGATTTTCGGGAAAAATCCCGGTAATTGGCAACGCTGATGAAGAGATGTCTGGGTTGTGTGAAAGAAACAATTAACATAATAATCATCATTATTCACTTGAAAGTTCAAGGTTTGAAAAACGAAACAGAGGTGTTTCCAAAACGACACCATGTAAAGTATATTTTTCATTGGAAATGTTCATTATTATCTTCATTATGAATTATTTTGGGCGATGAATTACCCAAATATTCCGTTACTATAATGATAATATTTTTACATATATGTATGTACTTCCATATCCTTTTTTCTGCAGAACCCTTAGGTGTTAACCAACGATTGAATGATTGTTTCAATTGTAAGAATATTTTGGATACTGTTTCAGTCAAATCGATGGAGCGAAAAAATAATTGAAACTTCGAATTCCTCCAAAAGTGCTTCTATTTCGATATTTTATTTGAAAACGTCTCTTATATTTAATTATTCAAAATCGGAAACGTAACTGATGATGTACATAATTTTGTAAACCTCAAATTGAACAGTTTTGTGAAATTTTGGTTTTTATAGCCCGGTTTTTTAAGAGAAAAAAATAATTAATAGAAAACCTTTTCAAAGACAAGCTTTCATTTAAATGCCTTGAAAAGTAAAAAATAAAAGCTTTGGATGTGCGACGTAGGTTATTCCGTGAGATATACAGTATCGGAAACATTTTATCTGGGGTATAGACAGAAATCTACACGAGCAACAAGGAACGCAATGATATGATAATACCACATAAACAAGAGAGACGCACTGCTGTGCGCCCCTCCTGTTACCCCACCCGACGCATTAACTGACCACGTGGCAATGCGACACAGCGCACAGCTTGCCGAGCCGTGGTTGCGAAAACACAAGATCGTGACAATTATTACCTTTTGAAACATGCCGCCTATTTACATAACCGCAGAGAAAGTACAATAGATTCGGCTATTGTTTGGCCCAAATTGGTGGTTTGTTCGAACATTTAATAAAATAATTCCATACACAAAATATTTAATTTGGTTTATCTTTTCTTGTAAATATTTTTTTTCTCTCCATTCAAAAAATAATTGTTTTCCTGTTAGAAATAAGTCTTTTGTTTTTACTGTCTTACAGAAATATCGTTTGCTTTTGTTTATGTTTGAGAATTTTCTTTTATTTTCGCGCCACCACGTCACCAAAGATATTTTGATCTACATGTCGTCCGACAGATTGAATTGAATCAATAATTCAGGTTAATTCGTTCAAATTATCTGAAGTGAAATTATCGTCAATAATTCTTCTTCATTGCACATTCTCCCGACTGCTGCTGGTATGATACTGACGTCCTGAGCTGACCGCCGGGATCGCCCTGATTCTCCTATCTCTGTGTCGTGACGTAAATATCCCTTCGTCGAGCGAGTCGAGGGGAAATTGTAATGCTCTCTCAACATAAAGCAAGCTATTCTTTACGCTATCATGAAACCACCATACCCAAGATAAATACTTTCCGATACTGTAGATTCAAAAGCTTGTCGCGCAAAGTTTTCAGTTCTAATACAGAAGCGACAAGCTTTTGAATCTATAACCCACGAAATAACCTACGTCGCACATCCAAAGCTATTATTTTTTACTTTTCAGCGCATTTGAATAAAATCTTGTTTTTTTAAAAAGGTTTTTTTATTGATTATTTTATTTTGCGCTTTACAGTAAGTACACCTTGATCTATGCATTTTTGTTAATGCATAGTCATTATGAGGCCTTGTTCCTGTAAGTTCTGAGCTATATAGTTCTTCAATGAGGAGACCATCTGAAGATTAACTCCTACGCCATCTTCAATTTATGAATTCTGACAAAAAAAATGATCTTCCACTAAATTCATAATCTCTGACCCCAAAAACCCCGTCATACCAATTTTGAATAGAAACGTTCCATTATCACAACCATGTGGTGCCATGTTGACCCCAAAAACCTCCACACACCAATTTTTGATAGAATCGGACCATAATTACGAAACTGGTTCGCCATCTTAGAGCCGCCATCTTAAATTTGTGAATTTTGAAAGGAAATTCATAATCTCCGACCCCGAAAACCCCCACATACTAATTTTGAGTCGAATCTGACCATACACACAAATCTCGTCCGCCATTTAGAGCCAACATTTTGAATTTGTGAATTTTGAAAAAAAATTCATAATTTTCGACCCCGAAAACCCCCACATACTAATTTTGAGTCAATCGGACCATAAACACAAATCTCGTTCGCCATCTTAGAGCCAACATTTTGAATTTGTGAATTTTGAAAGCAAATTCATAATTTCCGACCCCGAAAACCCCCACATACTAATTTTGAGTCGAATCGGACCATACACACAAATCTCATCCTCCATTTTAGAGCCGCCATCTTGAATTTGTGAATTTTGAAAAAAAATCATAATTTCCGACCCCGAAAACCCTCACATACTAATTTTGAGTCTAATCGGACCATAAACACAAATCTCGTCCGCCATCTTAGAGCCGCCATTTTGTTTATTTCTCTCAAAAATTTCATAATGCATTGTCACGGGAACTATGAACACCTGCCAAATTTCACGTTGATCGGGCAACTGGAAGTGGAGCAAATTTAATTTGCAATATTTGATGAATAACATCGGGACAGGTGAAACTAAATAAACGCTTGTAAGTAATGCAAAAACCATGAGCTTTGGAAGCCGCTGAATACGAATACTTTATGAAAAAATGACGACATTTTTAGAAAATGTTTGTGAATTATACAAGTTTCTTGATGTTCTTTGTATATTTATTACTATATTGAATATTAATGTCATCAGCAGTATTTCGTGGATTTCGCTAAATAAATAAATGAAAAATAAATACTGTTAAGTATTAGAAGAAAAAAAACTGAGTAATAATCTCATTCCCAAGAGGCCGCTGATTACGAATTTCCTGTCAGAGATAAGATTTTTTGGATTATTTCCTGTGAATTTTTGAAGAAATGTGGAAGTCTTCATTGATGAAGTCATCTAGAAAAGAACACAAATCTACGGGGTCAGAGAATACACAACTGAAAAATGTGTATGGATTAAACGAATCATCAATGGATTTGAGTCTTATCGATATCTGAGCCAAGCAACATCGGGTACGTTCAGTACTTTGAGGGGTGACCACCTGACAAGGAAGGTGCGCGTTAAAATGCCCTAACAACTGAGAACGAAATAAGACGATAGATATGCCGTCCTTCGGAGGGGACGTTAAGATGGCGGTCCCGAATTCATAGATGTTGAGCTCGTTGAAGAACCCTACTTCTGAAACAACAAAGGTTTGGCACAATTTCCGGTTAGAGGAAGTGGCGTCGGTGTTGAGCCCTGGTCGCAAAAATAGGCCGACGTTAAATAAAGCAATAGAAAACTTCTTGAACGTATAATTTCAGGTTACATAACACCTAAAATAATTCAAAACAGGAAACAGATTGGTTTAAATTTTCATTGGAATCTGGAGTCTTTATTGTCGCCCACCTGTGAAAAATTGTTGTGCAGTTGTTTCCACTGCATACAATACATGCAGGAACGCAATTAATATCACTCTTTCTATAGACACATGCTTGACCGCATCCAGTTTTATAAGAGCAGAAAATTATTTCAGTGTTGGCAAATCCTCTTTTTCTGGGTATTCTCACACTTGCACTTGAACTATTCGGTGTATCTAAACTCTCTTGGTCTATGCAAATGCAACAACAATTTCCTGTAGAGTGTGCGGTATCTTTTTGCTGTTTCTATAATATACAGTGGGGCTTTTTATATAGACCAGGGCTGAAGCCAATGAAAATGGTAATAAGTGAAAAAAAAAATAGTAGGATGAAACCCATTGGAGAAGGAAGAGAATATAACAAAAATGGAGGGAAAAATAATTTACGGGCGATCTGAGGTCGGGAAGTGGAAGGGGGTGAGTTTTTAAGGATAGAAAACAGTTTATCTCGATTTCCGGCAAAACTACAAGTCCTATGGAAAAAAATTGGCAAAGTTGTGGGTAATAGCAAGATCTACAACTTTTGTATATACACTTTTTCAACATAACCTCAAATTTAATGTGAAAAATTCAAATAACCTACTTTTTGGTTTTTTATTTTTAGCTTTTACAAAAAAATATTTTTTTTTAAGAAATTCGATGAAAACTCATCTTCATATGTCCCAAACACGCTGTAATTTTTTTGATTTGAAATATTTATTTTTTCACCTTATTTCGACTTAAAATCGAAAAAGCATCCTCATTTTCAATCGAAAATTATCCCGTCAAAATATCAGCTTTTTTAAAAAAGTCGGTGGGCTTTTTGTTCGTTAAAATCTCCACTTTCTGATGATATGAAAAAAAATATACATTACTATGGTAAATGTTCTCAAAATGCAAAGAAACGAAAAAAACTCGAATCCGAATTTAATAAGACATCTACAATATTTTCAGGAAGTTGTAGAATCTTCTTTAAATTATATGCATAGATGCCTATTCATTGCTATTTTGAGATAACTCATATACCTAAGTGACCTACGGAAAATTTTAGTCCATCAAAAAGTATTTCATAGAGAAGTGGGGAAGGGGTTAGGAGGGTCTGGGCCTTACTACCTGTTATTTCTTTGCATTTTCTGAGAACATTTACCATAGTAATGTATTTTTTTTTCACCATCAGAAAGAAGAGATTTCAACGAACAAAAAGCTCACCGACTTTTTTTAAAAAGCTGATATTTTGACGGGAGAATTTTCGATTGAAAATTAGGGTGCTTTTTCGATATTAAGTCAAAATAAGGTGAAAAAATAAATATTTTAAATCAAAAAAATTACAGTGTCTTTGGGACATAAGAAGGTGAGTTTTCACCAAATTTCGTGAGAATTTTTTTTTTTGTAAAAGATAAAAATAAAAAACCAAAAACTTGGTTATTTGAATTTTTCAAATAAATTTTGGGGTTACGTGAATAGAGTGTGGACACCAAAGTTATAGATCTCCTTAATACCTACAACTTTGCCATTTAACTTTTTTCTATAGGACTTGTAGTTTTGCCGGAAATCGAAATAAACCGTTTTTTACCCTTAAAAACTCACCCCCTTTCACTACTCGACCTCAGATCGCCCGTAAATTATTTTTCCTTTCATTTTTGGTATATTCTCTCCCTTTTCCAATGGGTTCCATCCTCCTATTATTTTTTTTGTTGAAAAAATTATCGACCCTGGTCTAATACCCCCCTGTTCCATTTTCTGTCTTTTATTTTTTTCTGTTGAATCTGATTTTCATATCAGAGATATTATTATACAGTGCGGCTTTTTATAGTCTGCCCGACCCCCTGTTAACTATTGAACGGTTCGACTTGGAACGATGGGACACAACCGTAATTCAATTCTCTTTTAAACCATCCAATTTTCTGGAATTTCGTCAATACCTTTTCTTACAATATGCATTTTCAATGTCCAGTATACCGGGTGACAATGGGACTAGGGTCATGCCTATATCTCCTTCACTTATCAACCGATTTGAATGAAATTTCATACATAGACATGAGACACAATTCCGGATTGACAGACATATAGAAACAGAATGACCGACTTTCGGTTTCGCCAAAATAGCCACCAACTTCGATTTTTCAAATGGAACACCTTGTATGTTTGATGTTTTTCATATTCTACGGCTCAAATTACATACGACAGTTTTGCCAAATTTTCATTTTACAATTGAAAAAAAATAATTTTTATTTTTTTTAGCTCAGGAAGTCCTGTTCAGGTTGAAATCCATACTAATTTACAACAGTAACTCATAGTAATACTCATTTTATCGATGAGATCAATAACAAATTCTACAGCAGGAATTGAAATTTTCTAAACGCATTTTTAACGGAAAAATCGTTTTTTTCGAATGGTACCTACCGAGGGCCACCTTGCCATTCGATAGAGAATTTGATTACCAATTCAACGATATACATTATGTACCACTTTCTTTTTGTTCAAAACGTAGAGAGCCATCTAACAAATTGAAATCAATCTGAAAAAATCGGTAGGTAACATGACATCTATTCATTCTTCCAAACTTCACTTCAGAATGGTAGAGGAAAGTGACCAAATATGGAATACCGTTTTGATTTTCAGGCATAGCTTTCACAAATTTTATAAGTAAAATACTTTTTGTGGTAATTATTAACAATCATATATTTGCACTTGAGTTTGTAACAATTTTAGATTATTTTGTTCAGTTTTAGGTAAGAAAAATTTAGAAAAACTAAATAACGATAAAGGTACCTATATATGGAATAGGTACCCCAAATATGGAATACTATAATCACTATGAAAAATTAACCTTAACTTATAAGAGACTCTTTGAAAACTTTGGTATAATAAAGAAATGAACACAAATTATTTACAAAAATCGCAAATCCAGGTATCAAACTCTGGCCCAGCGCAATCATTATGTGCCCAGAGCCCACACATGAGGCACTTGATCTATGTTTCCCCATGAGTGTCATTCAAAAACAGCATACCACTGAAAATACACTCCGAATCTTCAGAGTCTGGAGCTGTACATCCTATCAAGGCATCGGGTTCGCTGTCTGTATTGAACAGCATCACCTCCTCATCATCTGAATCAGACATAGGCTTAGTCTTCTCTTTTGGTTTTTTTCCTTTTGATTTCTTCTCATTCTGTTTTTTATTCTTGTTTTCTGCTAATTTATTTTCTTTTTCTTCTTTTTTCCTGTTTTTGTCTATAAGGTCATTCTTATACGGTGACGACGTGATGACTGCTGCAACAGATGCTTTCCTTCCTCTATTAGAAGGTTTCCTTTTCTTGTTTGGTACGGGACTGATGTCATACGGAGACACTAATCCTAAATCACTGCGAGATAGTCCGGAAGTTGAGGGTACAGGTTCAATATTTGTATCTTGTCTGGGTGTGACAGCTTCAGTTAAAGGCATACAATTATCAGGTGTTCTTAAACTGGCCATGAAATTTGCTCTCCATCGTCAAAATGTAGTCTACCAAAAGATTTTCAAGGGTTGTCCCTAAGACAGTTTTCCTTCCGAGTGTAGTAGCTGCGGCTTCTTCTGGAGAAAATTCGTTTTTCTGACATAAACGAAACAAGGTAGATCTTGGCACATCGAAGTGTTTTGCAGCATTCAAATAACCCATTTTTTTTTCTCGTACTAATTTTATAGCTTCTGCCATATGCTCTGAATTCCATTCTTTTCGCTTCGTTTTCCAATTGACGCCCGCCATTCTGATAAAACCCGAAAAAAAAAATAATTAACAAAGTCATTAAGTCAGCTGATACGTCACAGTGTCCAATTATGGAATAGTCCATAATTGGACACTGTGATCCGTCTATATTTGGATTTTCCAACTATTTCAAACTGATATTCACATATTTATATTTCAGGAAGTAATACTATCTAATACCGCTAAAACATAATAAAGAACATCTAAAGGGTCTCTAAAAGTTATGAAAACAATACTGTGTGCACTTTCTGTACGAGAAATAATTATTTTTTACGTACCTCAGAAAGTTATGCGGCAGCGATAAAACAAAACACTGTCACTACGACGAAAGGGCTGGCTCGACTGACATGCTAAAAAGAGACAGAAAATCACTGTTTATTGCGTGTGTGAGTTTGCATTTGAGAAAAATGGGGGTATTCCTTATTATGGATTCTATTCCATATTTGGTCACTTTCCTCTAACAATGAATTGCCAAAAATAATCAACTTGACAATATGATCATAAACCCATTACAGAAAAGATAACTTTAAAATAATCAAACTGTTTGAATAAATCTAACGACTGAAACAGTGAAACATTCAACGTACAAAATATTACTCACAATACCATTATCCTGTTTTCAATAGAAGAGTTTCACAACCATCGAAAAGTCATTTTATTTATTAATGATATGTTCAAAGTGATGCCCGTTTTCCCTAACACATAGACTAGTTTTATTTATTGTACACCTCATCACATTTATCAGTTCGTGAGCAGGAACTTCCTGAAATACGCGCTCAACTCCATCTCTCAAGTCCTCCAAAGAAGTTGGTCTCTTCGAGTATACTTTAGATTTTATGTGACCTCATAAATAAAAAACAAAATAGGGAGTAAATCGGGCGATCTGGCTGGCCATCAGATTGTACCATTTGTGCCAATCCATCTCTGCCCATAGGTATCACTAAGATATTGCCGAACAATATCAGCATTATGTAGTCCTGCACCATCCTGCTGAAAAAACATATTTTTCCCCGATGTTCTCAGGTAAATCGTTGATATTATTTTGAATTTCGTTGTCTAGGAATTGTAAATATCTTTGGCCCGTCAAATGCCCGTCAAAAATAATTGGTCCAATGATTCTTGTTCCTATTATTCCTACCCAGACGTTGAAACCAAATCTTTTTTGAAAATTACCTTCTCTCAGCAACCTAGAATTTTCTTGAGCCCAATACATTGTATTATTCCTATTGAACATACCATTATTCGTAAACCTAGACTCACTGTTAACAGTATCGTCGAGATAAAACCATTATTCCAATCATGATGACGCAAAAGCCAATTACAATAAGTTATGGGTCATTTTCATATAGATGCTGATGCAAACTGTATTTATAGGAGCGATATTTATGTTTTTTCAATACTTTTCTGGCACTTTCCCTGCTGATCCCACAATCAATTTCCAATTTTCGCACTGAGCCAGATGGAGAAAAATTAACATATGCTAAAACATTAGTTTCCGCTTCTTCACTGACGATGAAGTGGATGTGGTTTTGATCAGCTGGTTCGTTCCCTAGCATCAATTCCAATTTCCTGAAATAGGTCCTCGATGGATGCCGTCTTAACGGATAACGAACAGCGTATAGCATACTAGCATTGACAGTGTTCTCCTGACATTCTCCGTATATCAATATCATATCGATTTGTTCTTTTCGAGAATAACGATTATTATTTTCGTTAAAACATTTTACAAACGAAACGAGATGACAAGTAAAATTGGTATTTCACTTTTGACAAGACATTAATCACCCACTGTTTCCCATGACTCCACGGCTACCTTTCATTTCATCAAACCTAAACTCATTGGAATTTGTAGGCATCGTATAAAATATAGTACATATTCAATGATTGAACAAAAACAAAGTGGTACATTATGTATATCGTTGAATTGGTAATTGAGTTCTCTATCGAATGGCAAGATGGCCCTCGGTAGGTACCATTTGAAAAAAAAAACTATTTTTTCGTTAAAAATGCGATCAGAAAATTTCAATTTGTACTGTAGAATTTGTTATTGATCTTAACTATGAAATGAATATTACTATGAGTTACTGATGTGAATTAGTATAGATTTTGACCTGATCAAGGCCTCCTGGACTGAAAAAATAATTGAGTTTTTTTTTTCAATTGTAGAATAAAAATTTGGCAACACTTTCGTATGTAATTTGAGCCGTAGATTCCGAAAAACATCAAACATACAGGGTGTTCCATTTGAAAAATCGAAGTTGCTATTCTAGCGAAACCGGAAGTCAGTCATTTTGTTCCCATACGTCTGTCAATCCAAAATTGTGCCTCATATCTATGTACAAAATTTCATTAAAATCGGTTGATAAGTGAAGGAGATATAGGCATGGCCCCAGTCCCATTTTCACCCGGTATATTTTTCACAATATATATTCCAAATGTGAAGTATAAGTGCGAATCTGAATGACACCCTCTTTTATTTATTCATTCATTTCATTGCCATTGCCATTGCCATTCCATTCCATTGCCATTGCCAGACAGAAGGTTACTCTAAGTGATACATCCTCGAATTGGCAGGAAATAAATTCAGGGGTACCGCAAGGTAGCATTTTAGGACCTTTGTTTTACACCCTTTACACATCCACTTTCACTGAAAAACTGAAATCCTGCAACTACCATTTATACGCAGATGATTCTCAGATATATTTCTCCTTTGATCCACCAAATCTCGCAGAGGTCGTAAACTGTATCAATAGTGACTTGAATGCAACTTTGGAAGTATCTGCAGATCATATGTTGAAAATCAATCCCAACAAGTCAGTTGCTATGATATTCGGGACCGAAAATATTTGCGAGCAGGCAAAAAGTTACGATCTGAAAATTGGGGATTTCAAAATTAATTTCAAGTCTCACTCTAAAAATTTAGGGCTTATTATAGACTCTAAGCTTAGATTCACTGAACATGTCACTTATAAACTCAAAACTGCTTATGCATCTTTGAAATTGATATATCCGCAAAGGAAATTCTTAAGTACAGATGTCAAAAAAATATTATGCGATTCACTAGTTTTGTCCCACTTTAATCACTGTGATGTGGTCTATCACAATTGTTTAGATAGCAATGACATAAGGCGTATACAAAAACTACAAAATTCATGTATGAGACTAATTTTTGGTATAAGAAGTAGATCCAGAATTTCTCACAAACTAAAAGATTTAAAATGGCTCAACATGAGCAACCGCAGACGCCTACACACAGCCTGCACTTTCTTTAAAATCAAGTATAAAAATCCTCCCTACTTACATGATCATTTAACTTATAGAACTGACGTACACAACTTGAATTTAAGAAGGAAATTGGTTTTGAGTATTCCTGCTCACAAAAAAGAATTGTTTAAGCGCTCATTCTCATATAATATATCTGATACAATCAATTACATAAACACCTGGAACCCCAACTGTTTCGACCTACCGATCAATACCTTCAAAAAAACATTCAAAAATCATTTATTTCTTGCTCAGCACAACTAAAGTGATACAAACGAAGCATTCGCATCGAGAATCTGAGGAAATGTTAAAATGTGCACTTTCCTGACCTCATTTCTCTCTCTTTCTCTCTCTCTCTATCTCTCAATCTTTCTATCTCTTTCTCTTTTCCGCCATTACTTCGCTGATCTCATCCTTCTTCTCGGCCCTATCAACATGACTTTTTTCAAATGAAGGCCTTGGTGGAAGATCAGATGCGAGGTAACTTAGCAATCTGAACCAAAGGCCATTTGCTCATCACATAGGTACCTACCTACAGATTTATAAATATATATATTTTTTTCTAAATGTTATGAAATGTGGTGTGCAATAAACGAATTATTATTATTATTATTATTATTATTCAAATACGAACAGACAGAGAGTCCACTATAGTATCTACAAATATATTTCAATGGTTATGTAGGTAACTATTGATATTTTCATTGTGAACCTATGTTGAAACAAGTTTATGAGAATAAAACATTAAATAAAAAACAAAAATTATAGAATAAGAACACATAAAAACATGTGAACATAAGCGACAAATCAAAATGACTATTTATCGGCGATTATATAATAAAATATTATGAGAGATTATTTGAGATGATGATTTGGAACATACTTCGAAGTATTCACTGTATTCACTGTAGGAACAAATATTTTAAAGTATTGTTAGTTTTTTGAGATGAACAAAAAATATCGATTTGATCATTATAAATGTTTGTGTTTCGAACAATTCTACATAAAGGAGAATTCTGCTACGAATTTGTTCGCCTGAAAGGTATGTGGAATAAATTGTTTGTTCTTAACTGCCGACCAGGTACATTCATTTGAATTTGATTCAACAGGTTAGGGTTGTCTATGGTGCTGTTCATTATTTTATGTAAGAACAATATAGACCTTTCTTCTTTTTGCCAGGGATATCAGTTTGAAATGTTTTCTGGCGTTATCGATTTCACCGTTGTACTTAAATTTATCTTTGTAGCTTATATATCTGATAAACTTGTTTTGAATGTTTTATATTGTGGGCACCAAACTACACTTGCAAAGTTAGGCTCACTGAATACGTATGATAACAATATTAAAGGCTTGATTCAAAAATTCTACAATTCTCATTCATAACCCAACATACGTGAAGCTGAGTTTGCAATTGATTCCACAGTAAGTAATATCAGTCGTATATAATGCCTAGGTCCCTAATATTGTCAACTCTAGCTATCTGATCATTCCCAATGTAATAATCGGAGTGCTCTGACTTGAAGTTCCTGGTGAAAGTAATGCAATTACATTTCTTAAAATTCAAGAATAGGCTAGATGAGTTGCAATATTCTATCATTCTATCCAGGTATTTTTGAATCTTGTAACAGTCAGATAATGTTTTTATAATTTATAATTTTAGATCGTCTGCATACAAGGAAAATTTACTATATGTGAAACGCGATTTTATAGAATTCATATAAATAGTAAAGAATAACGGACCAGGGTGTGATCCTGATGAAATGATATACTTCTTTGAATTGAAACCCTGTACTCTTATAAATTGCGACCAATTTTTTATATACGACTCCACCCATCTTAAGAGAGATCCTCTCACTCCCCCCTCAGCAAGCCGCTCGAGAAGAAGATTATGACTAATCTTATCGAACGCCTTGCTGAAGTCGGTGTAAATAGCGTCAACATGCAATCTTTGGTCCATGTTTACTTATAAGTATTCGGTATACTCAACTAAATTCGATTCGAGTGATCGTCCAGAGAAGACACCACGTTGCTCTGATTCAGTGATAGACTCCACGAGGAATACTATATATGTATAAACTGATTTTTCAAAAAGTTTTGGCTGCTATTAGAAATGATTTCGATGCTCATCAGATTGACGTGAAATCATATCGTAAAAAGTATTGCAATATCGGAAAAATTGACTTAAAACTCATCAAGACCAGGTTTCACTATAGACCTTCATTCATCCCAATTCTGTATTTCCCCCCTCCTGCAATAACCCTGAGCATGAAACGTTGTTTGAGTGTATATCAACCATAGATATTCTTCTTAACTGTGTCCTATTGATTTTAGGCGACTTCAACATACTCGAATATTCATATCTGTCTGATAAAAATGATACCAACATTAGGCTGATCTCTTAACCAACCTCGAATATTTCTTGATAAATAATCAAGTGAATTAAATAAGAAATACGGATAATAAACTATTGGATCTCATATCTAGCAAAAACCAATGTAAAGTTTGAATATCAATTGATATCGTTTACGTGGAAGATTTGTTGCACCCTGCACTAGATGTCGAGTATATCTCTGACAAATCGAACACAAAATTTGAAAACAAACCTTGTTCCGGACTTAATTTCAAGCGAGCCTACTACATCGAACTTCATCGAGAACTTATTTCTACGAGACGTAAACTTTTTTACTGCAAGTCTCAACTCTGTCTTCGAAACACACGTACCAAAGAAAAAAGCTGCAAGCAAAACGTACCCTCTCTGGTTCAGTGGTAAAATTATCCATAAAATCAATATGAAAAACAGAGCCCTGCGCAGATACAAGAAATTCGAATGTCAAGAAAATCTAGATGACTGCTTTAAAACATTCCACACAGAAATTAAGCTTGAAGTAGATCAAGCACATCGAATCTATCTCAGTAATGCTGAAAACGAATTAAGTAGTGATCCTAAAAAATTTTGGTCTTAATACATTCAAAGAATAACTCCTCTATTCCATCAACGATAAAACGTAACGGTAAAATCATCGAACACCCGCAAAACATTGTCCGAGAATTTGCTAATATTTTCCCTGATTTATTCACAAAATATACAAACCTAAATTCTAGCGATATTGATAACTTTTCAATGCTGCGTACACTGAACATTCCCTCCGTTACAGAAACAGAAGTACTCTCGGCTATAAAGAAACTGAAACACAAGTTAACTATGGGACCTAATATGATACCTGCTCTCGTTATCAAAGATTGTGCTTATATCTGCTGTGGTCTGTTGACGACAATCTTCAATATGATCCTTAGAAATCATCATTTCCTACATCGTGAAAAATTGCTAGAGACACACCTGTTTACAAAAAAAAAATATTTTCACAATTTTAGACCCATTGCTATAATCTGCAATTTTGCCAAACTATTTGAGATCATATTACACGTACATATATATGCTCATGTCAATCAATAAATAACTAAACACCAACATGAATTCATGAAATGTCGATCGACCAACACTTATTTAGTTTGCGCTACCCAGATAATCGGTCAACAACTGGAATGCCAGGGTCAAGTCGACATTGTTTATACGGACTTCAGTAAAGCGTTCGATAGATTGAACCACTACGTTTTATTACAAAAACTCGATTTCTTCGGTTTCTTTTCGAACCCACACAGTTATATTCTTATATAAATTGCTGAACGGTAACATTGACTCTCTCGATATACTTAGTCAGATCTGTCTGAAAGTACCAATACAAGGCCTGGGCTCAGAAACACCTTCACTTTCACCTTACCTGCCGCCAGAACTAATGCCGTTCTTTCCTCTCCTGTTTATCAAATTGTGCATCACTATTCTGAAATAGAAAACAGCTTGGATATATTCTGCCCCAGTTCAAGCCAACTAAAAAATATTGCAAATATGTGTACACTTTGTTTCAATAAATTATAGCCAGGTGATCTGTTTGCCGGAAAAGAGTGCAATAAACACACACTTTTTTCTTCTTTTTCTACACGCGAGTATTTTTTTTTTTCAGTGTGTGTTCATCTCACTACTCTCCAAATGGCATATCATATGTTTCGTAAATTTGAATTTACCACTCTGTTGAAGACGGTTCTCTGAAGTACCGGATTTATTTCAATTCATATAAATTAAAGCTTCTCCCAGCCGGAAGGTACTCTAAAGTATACTTGAATAGTCACTGTGATTGAGAACAGCACTATGCCTTGTTCATTTCATAACTTATCGGTTGGGTAGAATTGTTAATGAGTGTAGTTGCACTATTCAATAGAGGAAACATTCATAAACGAATGTGGTGAATTAATCTATGAGGTGAATAGTACCTCTATGTATTATGGTTATTTTTGGTACCATACTCTGAAATACTGTCGGGCTACAATTCGGTGAAATGGATGGGGCATAGGCGGTATGTTTATTTTATTCTTTCAATTGTTTTTGCTATTAATGCTCTTTTAGTCGACATCAAAGGAAATAATTCATGATAAGTATCAAAAGAATAAACCTCTAACAGATGCAGAACTCTTAAAGATTATTGAGGAAATCATTTTAATATCTAAAATCTAAAATAATTTTGATATACTCATTTCATCATTTCAATAGAATTGGTCACAAGTAACACGAAATACGGCCAATAATGACTTAAAATATTTTTTCGAATTTGTTTCGAAGCTTAGGATGGTAGAGATTTTGGATCTATACAATAATCCAATTCATGACTCAAATAATACGCCATTCAGTTACTATTTATCATGACCATTAACAGGATTCGGTAAACTAATAACCAAACAGTTACGTAGAAATGCCTAATATAAAGTTAGATTATTTTATCGATGTTTAAGACTTTCTAATGTATACATAATTATAATCCTACTTACATCATAACGAATATTACGGATGTGAACTGGTATACCTGCAGATATGTTACTTAATGTTCGGGAAGAATTTTCGAATCGAATATTTTATTGTCAAGAAGCATTAGGCGTACATTTCGAACACCTAATTCATCAATTAACAACAGTTTTGCTTCTTATTCTCAATAAATAAAAATACCACATAATAGTTCTGTTTTTTGTTATACTTGACATTTCAAATTCATATTGTGAAAGAACGTATCAACGACATTCAAAAAAGAAATGATGGTTGAAAATAAAATTGAATTATCTTTTCAACTATGTGCCACTTGACCCCCCATGCTATTATTTGACTATAATATTCGGAGAATGTCATAGAAATCCAAGAAATGCTGCTGAGTTGTATGCTCAGAGATATCCCAATCGGCAACATCCAGCCCATCAGTATTTTCCGTATTAACGTTCTTGCTATGGTTGGGGTTGATAAAACGGTTTCTTCAAGAGAAATTAATCGAGAAATGCAGATAAGTCACGAATCAGCAAGAAAAATACTGAAAATGCTCGGATATCGAGCATTTAAATATCAGTTTATATTTATATACTGAGGATGGCGATAGATGGGTAGTGATTGGCTGCTTCAAAATCATAGAGTCAACCCAAATTTTATCAACTTCATTCTATTTTCCGACGAATCACGATTTACAAATAATATTTTATTACTATCGTTTCAGACGTCCATCGTCTTAATGTATTTGAAGGTTTTCACGATGTTTCGAATGCTTGTATCTGCAATCGTCTTCAGGTGATGACTGATTCATCTGGAGACGATTGCAGATACAAGATTTCGAAACGTCGTGAAAACCTTTCAAATACATTAAGACGATGGACGTCCGAAACGATAGTAATCAAGTTACCACATCGTCTACAACCTTCTTACAAATAATGGTTCGTTCAATAAGCAAAATACTCCGTACTGGGCCCAACAAAATCAACATGCAATGAGAAAGGGCAATTTTCAAGAAAGGTTCGGCGTCAATGTCTGGGCCAATATTGTTTCAAGGTCACCTAACAGGGGTTAGGTACTTAGGTTTTCTTCAAAATGAAATCGAGGATCATCTTTACTCTTCCTTCAGCAGTTTCACAGCGAATTTACTTCCAACAAGATAGAGCACCCCTCTTCCCCCATAATACCAGAGGAGTTACTTAATAGAGCATTTCAATAAGTAGGTTATGATACCAATGGTCCAGTAGGGTACTCTGTCCGCTCACCGGATCTCACTGTGCTCGATTTCTTTATTTATATGTGTTGAGAGAAACAATTGAACGAGCTGTAATGTGTCTTGAACAAAGAGGAATGCACTTTGAAAATTCACTATATTGAAAGTAAATGAATTATTATCCTTGGCACACTTAATTTTGAAAACTTGTTTAATTTCTAACAAGCATACTAGTCACCAAAACTTTGCGATTGTAATTTTCTGACGTCACCTGAGGTCCTCAGATTAGTTTACGTCCGATCATGGCAACCGAGATGCAATATCAAAAGTGACTCTAAAACAATGAAGTAAGCGTAAAAACTTTTTAAAATGTCACATTCTGATCCAGAATTGTCTCAGAAATCCAAAAATATTACAATATACAGGGTGTTCCATTTAACAATTCAAAACCGGAGCCATTTCCGGTGAAACCGGAAGTGACCGGAAAGTGAAAAATATGCGAGAACTCTCCTCTTCACATACCATTTACCTGAACCAAATCTCATTTTGATACATCCAATATTGTCGTGAATGGGGGTTCGTTCACGACTAACTAGGTAGATTCTGACCCTTTAACGATTCAAAAAACACTTTGTAAAAAAGTATAGAAAAATATTTATTGAAATGAAACAATGAATTAAATGAATTGTGAATGAAAAATGAAACAATGAATCCTTTCTAGTACCTAGTTATGAATTACAAATGTATAGAGCTTACTTACTTACAGAAATAAATGTGGACTAATTCCAAAAACCATAATCTTCAAATTGGTAATAGGGCAATAGGGCTTCTCAACCTTTCAACTCTCTAACTGCCCCCATTGCCCTTTTGGGCACGGCAAAAACCCAACGTCGACTCCCCGATCAAACCATCAGTCGTCACTTTTAAAACCTCTTGTTTTTGTTTGGCACTAATTCGTGTTTTGCAGAATGACAACATTGTGGCCCACTTGAAAATAATGCTGATTGTTTCGATACATTTTTGACAATATACTAGAAGTTATGAGTTGTCTAATAGATTCGTTGACATCCGGTATAATCAGAGAGCTATAGATTTCACTCATTGACTCTTCGCCTAGAACATTTCATTTTTTTTCCTACAACTGCTATGAAAAGTAGCGTATTTCTCATAGCTCACTCAATTTCAAAACCATGTATTGCTCATACTGTGAGAAATATTTTTTCTCCCGGCACTTTGCCCACACCACATCCATTTATATGGAGAATCAACAAAAATCGACTGAATCTTCGTTGGCTTCTGTCCAGCTTTAAATAGTTATCACAACTGTCAGATTATAGAAGTTTTTTAAATTCTCAAGGTGGTTTTCATTCGTGCTTTGATAAAAATCGCAATGGTAGTGACGATTTTGATAATATTCCGCCGAGATATTGGGAAAAGCTGCAAAAGTAACGTTAGATTTGTTGCTGAAAATAACAAAAAAGTATGAATTGCATACAAAAAATTTATGGAATGGAAAAGGAATACAAAAATTAAATCTTTTTTTGATAGTGTACTCTTGGTATGTAGAAAACTTCAAAGGCGTCTACACTTTGGTCACAATATTCAATGTTGCGAAGTATTATCAGTATAAAAAATAAGATTGATGTATCGTTCATTTTTCAAAAGAAAGTCCGACAATTACGTCCCCAAAAAATCAAACATATTGACAGCAGACCAATTGCAGAGATTTTTAAACGAAGCTCCAGACAAGGAATATCCACTAATAAAGGTAAGTTTATTTAGAAAGAACTATTTTTAGAATTTCTTTCGCTTTTTTCCTCGAATTAACATAGCTTTTTGTAATTGATGAGTTTTTTAGTTGATAAAAAGAATTAGATAATTATTAAAGTTTCTGTTTCAACTTCTGCTAGATAGATATATGTACTTTTGAATAAGACTTTTAAAATAAGGCTCAGTGGTGCAGTGGATAGTGTATCCGCTTGGCACACAGGCGACCCGGGTTCAAAATCCGAGCTGGACTGTTTTTTAAAAAAAAATTTTACATCCTGATATTTTTATTTGTAGGTTGCAGTGGCTATTGGCGTAGCAGGGGCATGTCGTAAAAAAGAGTTGTAGAAATTAAAAACCAATAACTCAGAGGATTCAAATTCGGCTTTACTGGTGAAATTAGATAACACCAAAACAAAAAAGCCAAGAACGTTTACTGTAACAGGAGAATTTTATAATATATATAAAAAATATGCTGCTCTTCGACCAATTGATTCGCCAGAAAAACGTCTCTTTTTAAATTACTAGACAGGTAGTCGGCATTAGCAAATTTGGTAGTATGGCTAAGACAATTGCAATTTCTTTTAAATTGGAAAATCCCCATCTGTATAGAGGTCACTGCTTCAGACGTTCTTCGGCAACAATTTCAGTAAATGCAGGAGGGGACATATTGACCTTAAAGCGCCATGGAAAATGGCAATCCAATACCGTGGCAGAAGGATACATCGGGGAGTCTATTAAAAATAAAATTAACTTTGCTAATAAAATCGTCAATTCTATTGAACAACCACTCGAACTCTCTACTGAAATGGAGAAAGAAAATGCACCGTATATGAATGATCAACCCTCAACTTCTTCAATTAATATAACAGAAAATTTACCAAAAAGAAATGACATTCCGGGTTTGACCATACAAAATTGTACAAATTTAACTATTAACTATAATTTCAAATAAATTATTCGACTGTTAAGAGGTAGGATACTTTGATGTTATTTTAGTTTTGCTAACCATAAAATGAATAATAAGGTACTATACATGTATTTTTAAATTTGTGCAGTTGTAGGAAAAGTATAGTGTGCAACATGTAGGGAAATAACTTTTTCTCACTCGTGTCTTTGCAGCACTCGTTCTTCACGCTCGTGCCACAAACTTTCACACTCGTGAGAAAAGTTGAACTTTTCCCACTTGTTGCACAATATACTATTTTCTTCAAAATTTACGCATTTTAAGCATTTGGAATTCATTTTCAATGTATCCCAGCATACATAGTTTTTTGGTTTATTTAGATATTATCATTCAAAATGACAATATGATCGTAGCAATAACTAATTGATATTTAATGATTTCATAAAAAAAATGCAGCACCGAATTATTTATTGTAGAATATATTTCTGACGATTCACTTATAAAATTATCAATTTCATTCCTGAATGTTATTCTTGTCTCTGCAGTGTTTTCCTGATTATTTCAAGCTTCGACCTCTAAAAATGCTCTTGTATGAGCCCCTCTGCCATCCATTAACTCTGAACTCGACTGGAATTGAAGAATGAAACAAAAAGCCGTCGAGAAAGTCCCTCCAGCCTTCCCACTCTCCAACTCCAAATTACTAAAATGTTCCACGACTCCAAAGTTGTCGGCTTTTTTCACTTCTGAATGACGCTGGGTATGATGAATAGCTCTGGTGGACAACCTCTCTTTGGATTTGCTCCCACTTCGAAGTTTTAATGATCGTGTTCTGTGTTGCCTAGATATTGTAGTATCCTCTGGAATGCCAAAAAACAATGTCGACTCACAGCCATTTATAGAAAGTCTGGTGAAGTCGCTTGGTCTCATTCCATGTTTTCCAGTTTCATAACTGAATTCTCGATAATGAAATTAAAAATTATATAACATGGCATGCTTTTTTTGTCTCCTCAATCGTTTCTGATAGTGTGTATTGTTTGCAACAAATTCATTGTTTCTATTCAGAAGTCTTGTGATATTTCAACGATTCCTCAGCATTGTGCATGGCTTTCAAAAAATCCATATTGAAGGAGTCCATTGACATGTACCTTCCAGCGTTTTCGTCTATTTTCATTTTACTACATCGTCGTCATTGGATTTCAGAATGTTAATGAATGATTGTGTGCCTTTGATTTGAAAAAATCCATATGTTCCTATGTGATGGAATGGAAAAAATTTTAATTCAACAGAAGAACCTCACTATAAATAAAAAAATCGAAGAATCTGCCAACATTCAAGTATTATATCATACAGACTCGGAAATTAGATGGCGGGATATAGAATATACAATGTGTTAGAACAAAATGTACTCGAGCCGGTCGACCAACTTAAAATATAACGAGATATACGAGATGGATAATCAAGTGTTCAACTAGACCACTGTAGAATGTTTATCTTTTCTAATGTTTTGCCTCTAGCGATGACGTGTTCAGCAGTCCCCATCTCTTTTCACCTCAAAGTTGCGAATGTAAGGTGAAGCCCATAACGATTCAAAAAAGATGGAGACGGCTGAACAGTAGGAAGGGGAAATAAGAGCCCGTATCAATTCTGAAACGTATCATAAGTTTACGCACACTGAATACGGGAACTTGTGGTATCGATGTAGACGATGCTACGAACATGCCCGCCATACATTATTTCTGGGGCAAAGTGATGGTAGGAGGGATGCGAAAAATAATAATAATAATAATGTGTATTCATCTGAAGTATGGTACAATATTTTTGAGCTATTTGTGAATAAACGGGGAGACCAACCTGTTTAAACGCGTGTTGTTCAAATTAAACTTAGATAAAACTTTTTATTCGTCATATTGGATTTGACCAGAAACTATAAATTCGGTTCTAAACGGCGTTTCCGCTTAAACCGGCTGAATTTGGCCAGTTACGAAATTAAACGATGATTTATACAGTTTGGAAAAGAAAGATTAGGAAAGTTTTTTCTTTTAAATATTTGTTTATGTTTTGTGGTTTGAATGGAAATTTGAAGATATGCGATGGGCGAATCCATTAGCTTCCGAGGACAGCAATATAGTGAATGAGTACATCGTTTGTCGAGCTCGCTGTAAGAGACAGAGATCATTTTCATAGTCTGGACCATAACGACTTTGTGACTAGGTTTTGGCTCCCTGAACGAACTGTACTCGATGTTTTGGAGGCAATTGAAAATATCATATCAAACAAACAAATCAAATCAGATATCGAAACATTGAAATATGCTACGCAAAAATAGAAATTTGACAGAAATGTACATATTTTACAGTTGTTGCCAGCTTTTGACTGTCCTCAAACTGAGTTTCAATAAACTCGGTTTAGCTTTCGACTATTTGTGTCGGTAAAACTCGATCGAGGTTTATCAAGATTTGAATCTGTCTTCTGGTGAAATCAAGCCTGAGTTGTGTAATAAAATGTGAATTGTAAAATTAACATAGATTAATGTAGACATCAATATGAGATACGGGGTACAACGGAATTGATTAAAAAAATACAGAAAAATTGATAGATAAGGTAAAAGTATAACAACAAAAATACATAATTCATTACAATTTCTAGAAGCTTGTTGTAATATTAATATAGATTACTATGGTCATCAATTCGAAATACGAGGTACAACAGAATTAGCTTAGAATATACAGTAAAATTGCTAACCATGTAGAGATATAATAATACAATATGTAATTAATTATAATTTCTAAATGTTTATTATACATCAATTCGGAGTATGTGTACAACAGAATCGATAAGAAATACAATTGAATAGGTAAATAGGATAAATATATGACAGTCTTATATATAATTTATTTAATCTTAGAACGAAAGATTTTGATGTATTGGAGTCTTATGAGGGAAGATGTGAGATCAATAGTTATTGATTATTTTATGAAAGAACTGACGCTTTTTTCTAGTATCCATTTCTTTGTTTTAGTTTTGGATTCATTATAGGCTGCTCTACTATCTCTAATGCTGGTTGTCAACTCATTATAGAGTTTACTGCTCAATGGTTTTCTCACATCGTATAGAACAATATTTAGATTTTTTTTGCCTCGTGTCATAGGTATGAGAGGGTATATAAAGAGGTATTTTTTTCTTGAAAACACTGTTTAAAATATTCAAGCTGTAAAGCTGCCTAATGTCATATATTTTGGGCTTCAGTGAATAGATCATCGGTGGGATATTCCCGGGGTTTTGCTGAAATGATTTTTAAAACCCACTTTTGTAGTAAATTCTCGAGGTATTCGTCATTCACTCCTCCCCTGCCTAAAATTCCGTAGGATAGAATAGACTGTATAGTCCTCTGATTTTACCCACGATTTTTTTTATTTGGAGGTCCCACCGAAAGTCTCTGTCGACCACAATTCCTAGATATTTTATAGACTCAGCTTCAGAGGTTTCATTAACTTCATCAATTTTTATGTTTCCCAGATTTGATAGATGATTCGCAAATGAGACAAATGGCAGATACTTAGTTTTTCGTGCATTCAAGGTAAGTTTGTTCAATTGGAACAATTTTTTGATCATTTTCATGTTTCTTTCTGCTATTATTTTCAATTCATACCATTTTTTTGCTTCCTATATTATGGCAGTGTCATCTGCAAAACTGATAATTTTCCTTCATTCTTCATTGTCAGTAAACTATTCGAATATATGGCAAATAGTGGGGGACCTAGCACAGTTCCTTGTGGTACGCCGTAAGTAACAATACGAGTTTCGCTGACAACACCATCTATGTTCACCTGTTGTTGACGTTCAGAGAGGTTATATGCATTACTCCTTATCCCATATGCTTCGAATGTGTAGTGTAGGTATTTTTATCAAGTGCTTCATATATTTGAGAAACAAAAGTTTTATAGCATCTTCAGTAGATCTTCCTTCCCTAAAACCGAACTGATTGTCTGATAATACTGCGTTTCATTGTAAAAAGTTTGTTATAGGACTTTTAATAATTTTTTCTACGATTTTGGCTATGTTCGAAATTGAAGTTATGGGTCTATAGCCGATAGTTTCGGATTTGGATCCATTTTTGTAGAGTGGTTTCATGTTGCCCTTTTTCAATGCCCTTGGAAAGTGTCCGTTATCAAAAAACTGTTTGATCATGAAAGAGAAATGTAGTGCAATTTCGTGCGAAATTTATTTCAATACTTCCCTCGTATACCATTTTTCTTTTAACTCTATAATTTTTTTGACCTCATTGGGATTAGTTGGAATATATACACATTCTCACCTATCGGCTCAATGTCCGGTTTGAGGTTTTCTGGGTCCTCTATCAATTCTGCATAATTTTTTCCCAAATCGCTATAATACTCATTGAAACTATTACACATCTTTCCTTTATCTGTTGTTTCTTCCTGATCAACAATAATTTTTTCAATTTTTGTTTCAGATTATTTCTGTTGCAGATGGTGTTTACACATTTCCAGAGATTTGAGGAGTTATCTCTAGATTTTTATATTGATTTCTTCGCGTAGTCTCTGCGTGATTTTTCGATAAGTTTTTTCAGTTTATTTTTATAGTTTTTGTATATCTCTACAAAGTTTTGGTCTGTCCTATCATTTCGTATGATAAAACCAAATTACAGAGCAGACATGTCCACACATTCCTAACACTCGTGCACCTGATTTGCACTCGTGCACCAGCCACTTATTGCATTCACTCCAATTAGTTGACTATTATATTCGATAAAGCATTTTCTTTCGTTAGCAGCTTGAAACCGTGAAGGTATTGAAGCTCTTATCAGATGAGTATTATCATCATTTTCGGCATTAGGTTGAGCAAAATCGGACTACTCTGTAATAAGTTATGGACATATATACAAAAAAATATACGCGTCCTTTAGACCTTCTATTTTCGTCGATTAAAAACTGAAAAAACATATATTCCCCAATTCGAATCGAGAAATTTCTCACTTCTCCGTATATGATAGACGACTGTCCAATTTTTTGTCAAAATATAATATTGTTATTCATCACTACCACCTCCCCAATGCTACCAGTAGATTCACTTTTTGTCAGCTGATTTAACACTGAAAATTAGTTATTTTGCTATTGTTAGCTAACAGCTCACTAATAGTACGCTACAAGTTCAACCTTGGGATGATATGTTAAGTTTTTATAAGCAACGAAGACTACTTGGACGACTTTTTTCGGTGTGGATTTCCAATTTCTCCCATACAATAATTAGATTTCACTAGTCGTCCTTTGAGCGTTTCTTGAATGTTTCTTTTTTTTTGTACTAGATCATCAGTGTTCCAACTGAAATTTGCATTGCTGAAAGTTTATATGATTTCGCATATTGTCTGCCTCGCTGAAAGCCACCTACACAGAAACTGCCGAATGGTCTTGAATAAACGGAGAAGACAAACAGCCGCTGTTTCCATACACCCACTCACCCATCGAATCGCTAAACTATTCCTCGACTTCAAAATGGTCGTCGTTTCACTAACTATCGAATGATGGGTATGCTGAAGAGCTCTGGTAGCAACTTCTCTTTGAAGAAGTTTCAATCATCTTGTTTCGTAATGCTTGGAGTTTTTCACTTCTCGCCTGACCTGAAAAAATATTCGAAGAAAAAAGGAGAAGTAAACAACTGAATTATCGATGTGGAGGACTCAATTGCCAGCGGTATTCTTGATCGCCTATTTATTGATCATTGTTTCGACTTTTTTTTTGAAACGCACCTGGATAAAATTATGAACACGATGTTTACATTGGGAGTGGAAGGACATTACCGGATCCTATGGAAGACTATCAGCTTCTATTTGTTACCTAGTTATTAATTTTTATGGTTTGGAGTCCTTTAGGAAATATCGTAAAATTCATTAGTCTGTTTACTTTTCCTATAATAATGTTGAAGATATTCAAAGCGTTTTCTGTTATTGAATTGTTAATGTGGAGTACTTAATAGCCAGCTTTAGTCGTAATCGCCCATTTATTGATTATTGTTTCGACTCTTTTTTGAAACGCCCTTGGATAATTTATATTCAAAATGTTGACATTTGGAGTGGTAGGAAATATCCAAATCTTATGGAAGAATATCAGCTTCTATTTGTTATCTAGCTATTCATTCTTATGGATTGGAGTCCTTTAGAAAATGTGATTCGTGAAATCCATTAGTGTGTTTAATTTTCCTACAATAGTGTTAAAGATATATGAAAGCTGTTTTTGTAATTCGTATTGTGATTAGCCAATATCATTTTTCTACAACGGGCAGTTTGACTCTGGTGATCCAAAGCTATAACTATCCTAACGCGGTTATATCACCTACTAACGCACTCGACTATGTTTACGAAACCCACCTGAAAATTAAGTATTATACTACTTCCTTGTTGCTTGTGAACATACTACGATAACGACTTATTTCGGAAAGTTCAATATATTTTTCCATCACTTCGATAAAATCAATTCTATATGAATGAGGTATGATATAGATGCAAAAATAATCTTTCAATACATTTTCCATCTCATCATTGACCGCCATAGGCTTTAAATTTTATCGATAATTCATTCAAGCGGAAAAATAGATACAAGAAATATTTTCAAGGTGATTTTATAGCATTTTTCTATTTACGGAAAATGCCCTTCTATGTTCGTGAGAAACCACGAGCAGCCATATTGCTCGCACCCAACGTTGAATCCACTCCTGTCCAAGAGTTCATCACTTCAGATTTGGAAACCACCATCGTGGAAGTGCCAACTGAAACAGGCAGATTGTTATTGCCTCGGCCTACTTCACAGAGGACTCACCGATACATCCACCACCAGAAGAAGTCCGAAACCTCATCAAAGAGGAAACAGGCACTTCATTCTGTGCTGCGACGCGAACGCACACCATCTCACATGGGCAAACACGGAAACAAGTGACTACCTCTTAGAATATTCTACGACTAATATAGACATTATCAATAAATGTAACAAACCCACCTTTATAAATGCGAGCAGAAAAGAGGTTCTTGACCTAACCCTGCTGAACCATTTATAACGAAACACATTCACAACTGGCATGTATCTGATGACTCCTCGATTATCAACACATAAGAATCGACTTGTAGTCGTCGGAAACACGCTTCGAGGGATATACGATACCCAAACTAACCAACTTGCTTACAAAAAGCATTTCTAGAGGCAGTTGGGGGACCAACATATATCCGTTGATTCAGCTGAGGACCTTGATACAGCCTCAAAATGCTATAATGGAAGCCAATGGAATCAGTTGCTCAGAAAAACAAAAGGTAGTCAACAAAGAAGGATAAAGAGTTAGTCTAGGACACTGGGAAGACTACAAAGCGGCTCTTTCTGAGTACAACAAGTAACTCAGAAAATTCAAAAGAAGATTATGGAGAGGATTACGGTATCAGCCCCAACTCAACGCCTCCAGAAAGTTCTAGCTAAAGACCATACCAACGGTATCGGACTGATCAAAAAGCCGAATGGTGGATACGCAGGAAACCAGAAGAAAATGGTCTCATTTAGACACACTTGCCTGGGGTTGAAAGGAGTTGTCTAGCGGAGAAAATCTTCACCATCCAAGTAAGTGAGTAAGTAAGTAAGTAAGTAGTTTATTTGAATAGGAATCCCTAATATACACTAATAAAAACATTTAACTTATTCAAAGTACATTCACTTGAAATTTATACACTCCTTATATGGCCATGAGACCAACACTACTATTAATATGAAAGAATTACATCAGTAAAGTATTTAAAATTTAAAATCAAGAAGAATTGACATGAATATATATATATATATATATATATATATATCTTACATGAATATAGAACTAATATTGTCTTCCTCCTAAACAACATTGGGTTGATTTCGGATGTGTTCAATTAGTTTGTGTTTAAACATTGTCACTGATCTTGCATTTTTTATCATTTGTGGAAGTCTATTATAAGATTCTAAACCTTTAAAGAACAGAGAATTCATGGCCATTTTCAGATTTTTTCTATTTATATGGAAATCTACCCTATTTCTAGTGGCATAATTGTGGATGTTCTGATTCAAAATAACAAATTCGTTAAAATACTCAGGTTGACCTCCCTGGGTTATCTTGAAGATGAATGTCATAGTCATATAATACACTTTGCTCGTAACTGGTAACCATTTCAGTGCATCCAGCATTAAAGCTATAGGTGTTAATTTATTACATCCCAGAATTATCCTCATCCCTCTATTTTGCATTTTTTGTAATTGAGATTTTTCATTCAAATTGAGTAAGTATAATCATGAGCTGCAATAATCAAAATGTGGCTGAATGATGCAATTATAGCAAGTAATTCGAGAGTTTATGGAGAGTTGACTAGATATTCTTGAAAAGAAAAACATTTTTTTTGATATTTCATTTTTGATGTACTGGGCATGCTTATGAGAATTCAGATTATTATCTACAATGAATCCAAGGTATTTGGATTCAGTTATAATTGTAGTTTAGTATTTTCTATTTTTATTTCGATGTCATTAATGTTTATTTGATCATATTTATAATTATTCGCTATTATCATTGCATTCGTTTTTTGAGCATTCAATTTCAGTTTGTTCATTTTCAAAAATGTTTCCAATATTTTCAATGTATTATTCATTTTTGTAATAGCTGTATTTAGATCGATATCACTTTCAGAAATTAGTGTGTCATCTGCAAATAGGTTTATGAATTCACACTCTGTATTACTCAAGCCTATGTCATTCAAATACAAAATGAATAAGAGCGGCCCCAACACACTGCCCTGCGGTACTCCCGATTGAATTGTTATTTCCTCAGAAACTGAATCACCCACTTTGGTCCGCTGCCTTCTATTACCCAAATAACTCCTAAACCATCCCAGCACTTCACCATCGAAACCCAATATTTCCAACTTTTTTAACAAAATGCTTCTATCGATAGTTTCGAAAGCCCTTTTGAAATCAACAAAAACAGCTACAATATACTTTCTCTGATCCATATTTTTTTTCCATTTGGAAATAGTCAGTTGCACTGATGTTTCACATGAGTGCTTTTTCCTGAAAGCTGATTGATTCAACATGATTATTTTATTGAGATCTAAAAATTCTTCAACTTGTCTATACACTGCTATTTCTAAAATCTTTTCCAGCCCGGACAATGTATTAACAGGATGAAAATTTTTCGCTTCTATTGTGTTCGTAATTTTTGGTATGGGTGTTACTGTTGTTAATTTTAATTCCTCCGGGAATGTACCAGTTTGTAGTGAGACATTAATGAAGTTTAGAATTGCATTGCCTATAATATCAAAAGTGCCCTTGATGAATTTTATACTCAATATTTCATTATTGTTTTTGTTCGATATGCTAGATACAATGTTCTCTAATTCTTTTATATTCAAAGTTTAGAATTTCGACATTTGAATTTGACTTTTCCTTTCTCTGTTTTCAATCCATGTTTGATTTTGTATACTTTCAACAATATCTCTTATACCCTCCACAAAATATATATTGAAATATCTCGCCGTTTCAGCTTCGTTTCTCACTATTTTGATTTCATTATTGATATTAAATATTATTTTTTCAAAATTCGTTTTTTTCTCACATTTTATGAGTTGCTTCAAATTTTTCCACATTTGTTTAGCATCGTACCTATACTTATCAATTTGATTCTCATAGTATATAGTTTTTTTTATTTTCAATGTATTTACAAAGTGATTTCTATAATATTTATACCTCTCCCAATTTTCAGTTTTATCATCATCATAAAGTTTTTATATGCCCTATCTCTTTCCCTTGGAATACTAGTCAGTTCCTCATCATACCATGGTACTTCATTTGTTCTTTTTACAACAGATTTAATCGGTGCTACTTCGTTCATAATCAGTTCACAGTTATCATACAGATTATTCATCAAAGAATTGACATTTACATCATTAAAAACCCAATCTACATCAAGTAATCTTGTTTTTATAGCAAACAAGTTGTCTTCATTGAGATTTCTGAACTTCATCGTATCCACGATGTTCCCATTAATATTCTTATTATTCAATGCAACAGATATAATAGAATGATCACTGATTTTTGGAGAATGATGTACAATTGCTTTCACATTTTCTACGTTAGTTATTACATAATCAATTAGAGATTCACTTGTGTTTGTGTTTGTAACTCTGGTGAAATCATTCACAATTTGTTGCATTCCATACATATTCATAAGATTTATTACTTGTTTGCTATAAAACCCGTTCTTATCATTAAAATCAATATTTATATCTCCTACTAACACCATTTTGTCATTACCAGCAGAATTTTCCTCTAAAATATCTTCTATTTTTCTAGAAAAGTCTTATCACTAGCACTAGGAGAATGGTACACTCCACCAATGAGCCACTTTTGCTTCCCTACTTTGACCGAAACAAACTGAATCCAATAGTTTCCTTCTAATATCATTTGCTTTTTTCACTGTATATTCGATTCCTCTTCTAATGTAAATCATCACTCCTCCTGTATATCTACTGTTGCTATCACATCTGATCACATTATACTCTTTGATACCTATTTCAGTTTCTTCTATGTCTTTTGTTATTCTCGACTCCGTCAATACAACAACAGATGGCTTATAACTGAAAATATTAACAATGATGTTTGTTTTATTTGCTAGGAAGCTTTGACAATTCATATATATTATATCCATACTGTATGCTAGCATGTTTTCATCTTGATTCTTGATTTGTATATTAGGAACATCTATAAGTTTCTTATTTTTGGTACTATTGTTGGGATATGATTTATATATCTTATCATTTTATCCGTATCTTCACTTTCCACGAGTGCCTTCTTGACAGATATATAATATTCCTTCTGCATTTTTGTTTGGTCAGGAAATATAATTACATTTGGTGCTTGAATTTTCCTTTTATTTCTCAAAATCCTCATCACACTATCTACGTCCTTCAGTGTTACTTTAATAGGTCTATTTTTTTGTTCTATGTATTTTCCAATTCTTTGAGTATATACACTTTCCATTTCAATATCCGTAGTTGAACACAGTTGTTTTAAAAGATCAAATGGGCCATTGGGAGCTTTAAATCTTTCAAATTGGCCGGAAATTCCTAACCTCACCAACACACAGCACTGATTAAGGAATATTGTGAGCTGGGTAAATCATGCGGCTTCAGATAACAGATGTCGAATCCAGCTAGCCAAGCTTTTATTCCTCAAATAGATGTTTACTAATAATCTGGGCAAATAGGGGCACACCACTTAACTTTTTTATGATTGTACCAGGACTGCTTTGGAAGTAAAAACACTGGTAGTATCTAAATTTTCCATTTGCAGTGCATATGACAGGAGTGCTCTCATATTTATTGCCGTTCCAATTGGGATTAGAATAACTATACCTTGATTTAAGCAAGTGAGGCGATTGGACGCAGCGATTAAACGTTTCGTTTAAAAGAAGAAGATTTAAGAAAAGAAAAGGCACATGTGGATCTCAAGTGCACCGATAGAAAGTATAAGAGAAAAAGAGAGGCTTCATAAACAAAACAAAGAGATAAAGAAAATGAAGTCTTGAAATCCAGATTTGGCAACTACAGAAACAAACTAAAGAGCCCTACTCAGAATCACGAAAAAACACTACTATAGTGAAAAAGTTTTACAATTTTAAGGTTACTCAAAACAACTATGGATTAATGCAATAAGCAATAACGAAAAGAACCAAACTACAATTAACGGGTCAAAGCTAGAACATAGAACGGTAGTAACAGATCCCACCATTATTACCAATGAATTCAATAAATATTATGGAAATGTAGGAGGAAATCTCGCTAATAAAATCACAAACCCCTCGACGCATCCACCTCGGCATATCAACCAACATACAATGTTAATGGAACCAACGAACAAACATGAAGTAGAGAAAATTATAAAAACATAAAAAAATAACAAAACAACTGGTTGAGATGAGTTGAAGGCAGAAACCTTGAAATGTATATCTTGCGATATCTCATAAACCAGAGCAACTGGAGAATGGCCCAAAACTCTCAGAGAAGCCATAATAAAGCCACTTTTTAAAACCGGAGATAAGAGTAAAATGGTGAACTACAGACCCGTATCAATAATTTCAAATATAACAAAAATATTCGAAAAAATATTATCAAAAAGAGATTGGACAAATATGTTATAGATAAAAATATCATTTCAAATAAACAGTTTGGATTTCAGCCAAACAAAGCCACTAAGGATGCGATTTTGCTGCATGTATCAAAAAACATTTATGAGGCACTAGATAAGAGGAAACCAACCCTGTGTTTTCTTAGACTCAGCAAAAGCCTTCGATGCTGTGAGCCATTCACAATTATTAGAAGCTTTGGAAGACATTGGGTTGAAGGGCTATGTGCTTAATCTGATAGAGAGCTATATATCTAACATACATAATATCTCAAAATAAAGAACTATATAAGTGGCGATTTCCAGGTTAAGTTTGGAGTCCCACTAGGTACAGTACTGGGGCTCATACTGTTCACTATCTATATAAATAATCTACAGCTAATAGCTGAGATAATATCAAAAACCAAGCTGAAAATGACATGGAAACTATCAAAGATTGGATAGATTATAAGTTATTGGCAATTAACTTCGAATGACAGCAGAAAAATGTTGTCTCCAAAGTGGGGTTTTATCGTCTTCGCTTTGGTCTCTGACCGTGGATAATCTGATATTAAAGCTACATGAATCTGGAATTACGACGCCGATGACATGGTCATTACAATTAGGGACAAACATGACGGGATAATATCCAACCGCAGATAGCCCTCAAGATAATCAAAAGCTAGGGCTCAAAAGAGGGACTGAATGTTAATCCTAGCAGAACAGTGCTGGTTCCATTCTTGGGGAGGCGAAGGTACGAGCTGAAGTCGAATATTTGGTTGTTATAATCGACCAAAGACTAACATAGAACAGTCACATCAATATCATTCTTTCTAAGGCTACAGCAGCAACCTGGACTTGACGCGAAGTATTTGGCAAGACATGGAGTTAGAAGCCAAAAATAATAAATTGGTCATACCATGCATCATGAGTATGGTGGCCAAAAATCCAACAGTACTCGGCAAAAATCAAACTGGAGAAAGTGCAATGATTAGCCTGTATGGAAATTACAGGGGCAATATTCGCGTGCCCTTTGCAGCATTAGAGATAATGCTGAACCTGCCCCCACTGCACTTGTGTGTCATGGAGGAAGCAGCAATGAGTGCCTTCAGACTGCACCAGACATCGAACTTGAATGCTGGAAAACCGATTGGACATCTGAAGATTCTGGATGCCCCTGGAATCCAGGTACACGCCATCAGATATTATGCCAGCTAGGCACGATTTCAAAATGAATTATGAAGTGGTTTTAAACAACGAACGGGCCTCAATTAGAAAAGAATGCATCAGTATGGTATACTGTTGTTTCCAAGGGCTGGGTGGGAGTAACAGATCTTAGTTTCAGGCTCTCAAAACCCCCAGGCAAATCCCCAACAATTTTCCAAGCGGAAATCCATGCTATGGGTATTTGCCCCGAAGATTGCTTCGCAAGAGGCTCCAGAGGGGCAAAAATCTATATTCTATCAGATAGCCAAGCAGCACTGAAAGCTCTAAAGTCCCACACTTGTGAGTCTAGACTGACTCTCCCTAAAACATATGGCTACAAATAACCTGGTCACACTGATGGGGGTGCTAGGTCACAAGGAAATGGAAGGCAACGAGGAAGCAGACAGCCTCGCCAAGGAAGGTGCAAGCACTCAATTTTCCAGCCAATCACCCTCTCCTGTGGTCTCTCCAAAGCCCACATTGGAAAAGAGTTTCGGCGCTGAGATGCTGAGGTTCCAGGACAAAGACAAGCGAAAATACTCCTGAGCCCATTACCAAGGAAAGCTCCTCGAGTTGGACAAGAAGTATTTGGAACTGGTAACGAGACTGCTCACCGGGAATTGTCCTCTGAGGTATCACATCAAAAAAATTGGATGGATCAGACAGTGAGCTTTGCCGTTAATGCGAGAACTTCGCTAAAACTGCGAAACACCTGTTTTGCTGAAGGCTCGGGTTTCTCGAAGGGATTTCACTAACGTCCTCAAACATCGGGAACTTAGCTCCTAGGAAACTAATGAACTTCGTAAGGAATCTCGGGATTCTGGGCTTCAAATAGATGAAGCGTAGTGTACAAAAGAGCTCACAAGTCGAGGTACGGAGAGGTCGAAAAGCCATATTGACTCCCTACAATCTAGTACATTGTTCTGTTGTGATTGTGAAGTGTAATAGACGGACAATAATGAGTCAAGTTTCTTCATAAAGACGAACCTCAGTTTCGTAAAACTATGCGTAAGAGAATGTGAAGTTCCACGTACCATTCTATTTTTCTTCGAAAGAACTATCGATCCAATAACTCATAAGTGAGATTCTTCCACAATCATTTTCAGTATTTCTCTCACCATAACCAATTTTTCTTAGCAACAAAGATTACTTGAACGAGTTATCTCGGTGTGGTTTCCCAATTTCTCACCATCCCATGTAACAATTGGTTTTTACTAGTCATTGAGCTTATTTTTTCGAATGTGGAAGACGTGAGTTTCATATAGGAATGGTTGTAACGTAAATGTGTTTACGTATGGCTGGGAATTGAACAACCTTTTTTTGTACTGGTCCACCAGAGCATCAACTGAAAAAATTTGCATTGCTGAAAGAAAGTTTATATGGTTTTACATATTGTCCGCATCGCTGAAAGCCACTTGCATAGAAACTCCCGAATGGTCTTGAATGAACGGATAAGATAAAGAGTCGCTACCGGCAAAATTAACCATTCCTCTGTTCCCACGCACTCACCCATCGAATTACCTTAACAACTATTTCTCGACTTCAAAGTGGTCGACGTTTTATTCACTATTGAATGATGGGTATGATGAATAGCTCTGGTGAAGGCCACTCTTTGAATTTGATATTACTATGGAAAACTTTTAATGTTCTTGTTCTGTAATGGTCGGAGTTATTCACTTCTCGCCTGACCAAAAATATATTCGAGGATTAAAGAGAGAAATTTACGATTGAATTTTTGATATGGAGGACATAATTGCCAGCGTTCTCCTTAATCGACTTATTATTGATTATCGTTTCGACTGTTTTTCAAAACTCATCTGGATAGTATTATATTTACGATGTTTACATTTGGGGTGATAGGAAATTACCGAATCCAATGGAAGACTATCAGCTTTCATTTGTTATCTAATTATTGATTTCTATGGATTGGAGTCCTTTTGGTAATATGATCACCGAAATTCATTACTTTTCTTGTAATAATTTCAAAAACATATCAAAGATGCTTTTGTTATTCGTATTCTGGTTAGTCAATATTATTTATCCACAATGGGCAGGGTGATCCTGGTGTGTGAGGGTTCTTTTCTCACTACAATAAAGGTTTTCCAGTTGTATCGGAGCCACCTTCTGTTTAACGCGGGAAGGCCACGTGCTCCGGGCAGCTTCAGTGAAGAAATGACTTCCAGCGGTCGATATAATAAATTTGATTCTAGAAGCCAGAAACTTGACTTCGGCTGATTGCTGCTTGGTGTCAACTGCCTCGACTTTGAAACAAAATAATGAAAAGCAAATCAATATCTCGTTCACTCACTTCATTGTTTACAAATCTACTACCCGGTATGCTGTCTGGTGACTTTGGCTGCCTTGCTGTTGGCTGGTCCTACCGTGGTGGCTCATCTCGCTGCTGTGCTTCTCGTCTCTCCCTGGCTCTCGACTATGTTCACGAAATCCATTCAAAAAATTGTAACACTTAGCAAAGTGTTATGTATATGGAAAAATAAGATGGTTTTTAGAATAGTTTGATTTGAAATAATAATTGTTGATTTTAAAATGCCATTGAGACATTTTATGGTTTAAGGAAATAATAATCTGAATTTTATGGAGTTATTGTATAAATAATAACACCTTGTACGTGTTTGTGGATTCTTGAAGAAAATGACTTCAATATGGATTCATAAGTTGTTGAATTTATTGTGAGTGAAATATTTCTCTTCATAGTTACTGGAAGTCAACCATCAATCTTCGATGGGAGAATGAAAAATAATCAACTATCGCTTTCGAGTTTAATCGTTTATTTAAGTCTAAAAGTTTGTTTATATTTCTTCTTCTTGAGTGTTATGGTCTAATCGCCATTGTGCTGAAATAACAAGAATTATTCGTGGAAAATATTCATCTGGAAAAATCTCACCATAATTAGTAAGCCAATAGGATTTGAATATGCAAAAGTAACATTTAACTGAAAAGACCAATCAATGATTAGAAATGTTACTACGCATGAAAAATATTCTAATTTGGAGGGCAAAAATGTAATCAACGAGGACTCCTCGGCGCGGCGGGCTTTTGTGACGACTAGTCGATCTTTGAAATAACGGGTTGATTTTCGGGCGAGTGTTGTCGCGAAAGACTAGAAATTTGTTTCGCGTAATTTTCCAAGGGAAAAATAGAAATTTTCCCCGTTGAAAAATAATAAGAACCATAGAGCGAGTTAAAATCCAATAGTGACCTTTTTTGGAGAGGGCGCAGATATTCATCGTTGGATGAAATGCTTGGTAAGAATAAATTTTGGGTATTTGGTTGCTAATCTAACATATTGGATGGTTTAAAGACTGATGATTTGGATTCTCCCATTTTTGCTTGTTTTTTTTATGTGTAGGTTGAAAAACATGTGAGGGTGATTTGGTATAAGAAAAATTTTATAGCCTCTAGTAAAGCTATATGGGGATATATTTCACACATTTTGGGTGTTGGGCCCATGAATATCAAATATACTGTTTGAAAATTCTTATAAATAGATTTGATAAGTTCTATAAAGTTCAATATCTATTATTTCGAGCTGTTTCAATACAAAAGAAAACTGTAATCCATTTTAAAGGTGTTTTGTAAAAAAAAATTGTAATTTGTTTTCTTTGTTCCCATTATATGGTAGTTAAAAATTATTTCGGTCTTATTATTGCAGTAGAGTTTGCAAACTCCTTGAGAACTTTTATGAAAAAAAATCACCAATGGCTTTGAGCCGAATTCTAGCTCTTTTGGACGAGAAGGTGATAAAACTAGTGAAAAAATTAATAAATTGATGTGTAAAATATAAAAACAACTTATTGGTGACAGTGTTGGAGCCCTTTATTGAATTTATTTTATTCAATAGAGCAAAAGAAAGAGCTCATTTTGGTTAGGGCAAACATATATATATATATATATATATATATATATATATATATATATATATATCTATGTAGACCAACTCAGCTTCCGTTTCATACTCGGCCCACCAAGCATCCACGTGTTTATACAAAGCAAACAGTTAATAGCCCACTCAGCCTCCGCCACTATCTCAGGCTAGTTAGCTTCCTCTGTATATGTAACATACGTTTTCTGGGAGTTTATGTAACTTGGCCTCCTTTTGAAGCTATTGTGTATTTACTGGGCCTCCTGACACTGTTGCCAATTTTTCAGTCAATATTCAATTCCACAGCATGATAACAAATCACACAACCTGTTGAAAAGTTTATCCGGTAGTTGAAAGTTTGAATTTTGCTTCATACGCTGAAATGAAATTTATTTCAGTAGTATCGTATAACGAGAATATATAATCTACCTTCGATCATTCTGCAAATATTCAAGGAATAGTGGTACAGAAGAGTTCCTAAAAATTATACTAGACAATAAGTATTCCATGATGAAAGCAGTAAACTATATTGGGTATATTTTGTGCTTATTAGTCTTCATTAATAGTAAAAATTTACCAAAAATCCAGTTGGTATCTATACATCAGTAAAATTCCAGGAGAATTCTTGAAACTGACAGATCCAAAGCTCTATACTGGTCACTGTTTTCACCGGTCTTTGGTCACTTTACTGGTAAAAGAAAGTGCAAACTGAAGTACTATCAAAAGACACGGGCGATGGAAATTTTAAATACTAAATTCAATTGGGGATTCGCTGGATAATTAGTAAAATATTGCCAAAAGCCTTCTTTTGAAGGCGGCCACTACTGTTCATTCCATCCCTCCTACAAGAATACTCAATGACAAAAAAAACATAGGAAGTGCAGAAGGAATATTTCTAGTTGTTCAGATTGTATAATGAATATTAATGTCAATGAAATTCAAAAAAACATTTGAATGTTATATTATATTTGTAAATAATAAAAATTGTAATGAAAATTGTTGACTCTTAACACCAGCATCTGAAGTAATCAGCTTTCAATTCAACTGTTGACTTGAAATTACATTTCTAAAACTTACTTTGAAATTTGTACTTTCAACACTTGCTCGCAATAACATCATAAAAACGCGCGCCGTCGATAGCAATTAGTTGGTAAATAGCCGCCACTAGTGAACAGTTATATTTATGTGTTGCATTTCGAGAAAAAAGTGACATAACTGCTCTCGAGTGATTGTAGCGATCCACTGCGAATGGCGCCTCTCGAACAAAAATGTATTTTCGCTCTCAATACATACCTAATATTTGAACTCATAGTCAAACTGCAATGCTCATATCATACACTTCCTCATTAAATAGTGCGATCCATTAAAACCTCAGACTATGCCATTGAAGGTTGATTCTGAGTATCAATAAATAAATTATTTAGATTTGGAGAGATTTCCATGACTTCAACTTCAAAACTAACGGTATTTTCATTTTCACCCCTTTGGGGATGAAGTATCAAAAAACCTTCATAGGTTACTCATGTCATCATAGTCTAGTACGAAAAATAGTTCCAAGCCTTCTGAATATAAGAGCGATGACTCATTCGATTCGGGATGTCATTCTGACGAAAATGTGCTAGTTTTTTAACACAAAACAAAAAATAAAAACAGCCTTAGTTTTTTGGTAGTTACTCAAGAACTCTTGATGATAGATGAAATAAAAAAACAGATTCTTGAAGACGAGACTATTTACTATGAAAAATTTTGTCACGGAAATCTATATCAATTATTTATAATTTTGATTCAACGTTGAAAATACGGCTACGCGCGGGCGTTACGTCAGGAGTACAGCACCTCTTGAGAGAGCAATTCAAATACAATATTTTTTATACTATCAAATATAAATTTAAAAATTCAAAAAAATCAAAGTATCAGCTGAACACCTGAAAGAATATAATTTCGTTATTTTGTTTTCATTGAATTTTGATAATCGGAGGCTATTGTTAATTAAGTAGTTTGGTGGGAATCACCGTTTTTATAAAAATCGAATAATTGTTTAGAGAATGACTCCATATATATTTTTTGCTTTCTGGAGCACATTTTACATGTGCACTCAATGATATCATGCAGAAATTGATAAAAAAATTATTATTTTGTTAATTATAAATTTCTAAAAATTACAAATTTTCAATTTTTTTTCATGATGAAAACTCTCAAAATGGAAAAAATATTTTTTTTTATTAATAATTTTTTATTTAGTTAACAATTAGTTATAAACAAACTTTGATTGGCGTTGATTTTTTTTGAGTAGTACAAAAAATAGCAAGAACAACCATATACAACAAACTGTGTGTGTTTCTCATATTTTGTTATCTTTAGAAATTTATAATTACCAAACTAAGTAACTTTCAAACAATTTTATAGCGTGATATAATCGAGTACACTGTAAAATGTGCTTCAGGAAGCAAGAAATCATGGAGTCATTCTGTGAACAATTATTCGGTTTTTAATGAAATCGGCGGTCCCAAAAAAACTACTCAAATAACGATAGCCTTACATTATCAAAAGAAAAAAAAAATCCCAAAATTAAATTTTTCCAATGATACATAATACAATAATTTTTTGGAATTTTTTAGTTTATATTTAATAATATAAAAAATATGTTATGTGAATTGCTGTAGTTCAACGTAACTCCCACGCGAAGCCCTGTTTTAATTCATCGTTGAATTAAAATTATTAATAATTGGGATAAGAGTTGGAGAGTAACATTATCACAGGAAATTTATCTTTTTTTTAATTTTCCCGATAGTTGATAGTTTTTGAGCTTTTTCCAAAAAACTAGAACCATTTTTATTTTTATTTCAGTTTTTTGTTAAAAAAATCGAAAAATACGACTTTTTTAGAATGTCATCCCGAATCGATTGAGTTTGATACACGGATTTTTCCTAAACAACATATGTTATAAAAGGAAAAAATATTATCCCATAGCGCATGGCTTGGAAAATATTTTTATTTGTGGAAATATTGGTTGAGGATTCAGTAATATATATTGATATTACTTATCATTTCATTATGAAAAAAAAAACTTCTCGATACCAACTTTCAATTTCGAAAATGTGTTTTTAATGGTACCCCAGTTTATTTGGATTTATTTTCCTTAGTTTCCTTTCAAGAAGAATTGAATATATTATTCATTGAGCATAATTATTTCCTATTCTTTCAAATCCTCAATAACACAATGAATAATTTTCTTCGGTGATATAAATAAATAATTTTGAGTAGTTTTCAAGATCTGTGAAAGAATGTTCCTCTTCCATTCGATTTTCTGTACCATTTAGAACTCTCACTTATAAGGTTTTCTTCCTGTTATCCCGTTATCTCGTTTGGGTGGCATAATTGATGTGACAGTGGAAGTAATGCTTTGTGACGACTATTACAAATTCACCAATCCCTTTCCACCCCTGTAGATATGGCATTTTGAATGAAGTTTAACACGATTGATTTATTCGTGACAGAGAGCAAAAACACCAATTTTCATTATTCTAACTCAAAAACTCACGGAACCCTAATAAACATTTTCAGTCCCCATTTCGCCCCTTTAGTAGTTGAATTTCTAAAAACACTGGAAAACAAATGTCTTCATATGTAAAAAGACCTCAAATATCCATTTTCATGATCCTAACTCAAAATGTTTCACCCCCCATTTGACCCCTTTAGGGTTTGGATTGCTGAAGACATTGAAATACCAATTTTTATGAACCCAAGTCGAAAACTAAGGGTACTCCAGTACAAACTTTCGAACCCCATTCGACCCTTTTACCCCTTTAGGGGTTGAATTTCCAATAATCTAAAAATACGTGTTTCGTTATTTGAGAAGAAAAGGCCAAAAATAGCAGTTTCCATGACTCGAACTTCAAAACTAAGGGGATGGAGTATTGAAAAAAACTTGGTTATATACTCATGTCATCATAGGAAAACGCTATCAAAATTTCAGCTCTTTGTGTTGAGTTATTTGGGCTGGGCGTTGAAGTTAGTGAATCACTCAGTCAGGACATGTAATTATATATGTATAGATTATTTCAATTCATTAGTGTCTATATGTATATGTTCTGTTGACTATTTTTTGTTGGTATATTTCTAAAACAATGGGCTACTGATTTTATTACATAACTTGTGTCACACACCCAAAAAATTCCATCCTTTTTTTGTACATTTGAACAGTGGCATGTTCTGATTAAAATTGAAATCATTTGAGTCGTTTACCTGAAAATTTTTCATGATTTATCTGTAATCTTGAACCTTGGAATACCCCAGATTCCTACATTCAGTTAATTAATAATCCATTCTAAGCAACCTCATTCAGTAACTTTCGTGGTACACAATATAATAACCGAAACTGAATAATACAAATCAAGTACAAGACACATTACGAGAATATAGATTTTCTGATATGTGGAAAACAATGCAAGCGTTTTTTCAGGTTCACAAAATACTCAATTCACACGAGAATATATTCAAGTAGGGATTCTATATGAAGATTGTTTTCATTCAATGAAAGAAATTATTTTTTTTTGCTTGAGAAGATAGCGAAAGTTTGGTGTCCTTTTGTTGAATCTTGCATGAGAAATTGTTTGAGTGATTTGTGTATTACATTGTCAAAGTACCCTTTCTGAAATGGTGAAATATCACAATATTTCAGTGGACTCCGAATAAATCTTGACGTAATCGCAGTAATATAAATTGCGGAATCGATGAGAAAAAGTATTTACCAGGCTCATTCTCAAATATTTGGGAGGCAATTGCAGCTTCCACAATTTATTTCGTTCGTGCGCGGAAAGAATACATGTTTCTTGATGACAATCTGAAATGAATGATATTTGTGTGCATCCCCTGTGTTGCCAAATTGGGGGAAGCCCAGTGACCTTCGAAAGTATACGTTTCAAACACTATAACATAAACAAAGTATATAAGCAGCGCACTTCAGCGGCGAGGGACTGCACTAAATTTTAAATGGCTATCAAAAATCGGGCAACTTGGACTCCTCCATATTTTTGTGGCAAAGTGTTTGTTACTATGTTACATGTCGTATGCGACATTTTTTAAAGGGTGGTTACCGGGCGTCCGTATATCGGAGGCTCGGTGACATCGGAGTCTCAGTGAACCTCAAAATTAACAAGGCCGGAGGCCCACTTATACCGTATATATATATACTATATATATATATATATATATATATATATATATATATATATATATATATATATATATATATATATATATATATATATATATATATATATATATATATATATATATATATATATATATATATATATATATATATATATATATATATATATATATATATGGAAATGAGGGCAGGTCCTTTCCAAGGGAAAGATATGGTCAGTAAGTATGAATTTCTCTTTCCCATGGTATTGAAAAAATGGCAAAACAGAGAACTGTCGACAGACAGGTTCTCCGTTTCAAATGGATGTCACCATTTTTTTTATAAAGGTCATTGTTATTCATTTTTACTGAAAAAATTAAAATACGGTCGAATTGGCTAGTATTACAGGGGTGACAGCATCGAGAAAGTAATAAAAAGATAAATTTCTCCTTGTCAGGTAGAGTTAAAGGTGTTCTCATTTTTGTTTCTATATAAAACAAAGAAATGGTCCTGAAGTCAATTGATTCCTGTTACAAAATAAATAATATACTTCTTCCTTATGACTTGAAAACAAACCACGATAACGACTTTTTTCTGAACCCTCCAAAACAGCTCCGATTTCGATTATTTTTCTGATGGAGTACGATGATGAACATCATCGCTGGGAATATACCAGCTGATAATGGTGAAAATACCACACATTGATATCTTCAAATTATTCGAAGCTCGATGAGCTGCTGAAGCAGAAGGAGGAGGGGCACAATAGATCAGGTTTAACTGCAACTATCACTAATATAACTACCAATACCTATACTCATATCATTCGATAGAACTTCCCATCAATTGATATAGATGAAAAAAATTCAAGCTGAAATATAAATAAAAGTAATATTTTCAACGTGATTCTATCGCATGTTTTCTCTTTATTCGCGGAAGATGCTCTACAATTTTCGTGAGAACACAGAAAAAGCCAAAGAATATGCCTAAGAGAATGTGAACTCACACCCATTAATTTCTTATTCGAGGGAAGTATTGACCCAATTATCAGAAGTTAGACTCCGTAGTCATATTGCTATGAAATCGTGTCCATTTTTATTGAAAATACCCCCCAGATCTTCTTTTGGGATTTTCAGTAGCGCCGCACACTGGGCATCTTCTGCATCAGCTTTCTACATCGTCTTGACACTAAAACCTTATTAGAATGTGTGGTGCAAAAATCATAAGAGTGTTTCACAGTAGTTATTTTCTTGTAGGTGGCTGCAAGCATACACTTGTCTTTTTGGTGTGGGTGCGCAGGAGAAGTGAGGAACCTTCACTAACTGACATAACTTCTTATTGGATGAGGCTCCGATTATCTGCAGTTGGCACTTCTACAAAATTCATAACTGCTGCTAATTTTGGTAAAACAAGTGGTGCATGCCCTCCAAGTACGCCTGCCAGTGGTACAACATTTATGGAGCAAATTGTAGCAATTGGATTGAGAGAGAAAGTACCAGGGCAGATTCTCAAGTATTCATCTGATGTAGAACAAGACAAGTTCAATGAGTTGTCCATGTACAAACAATTATTCCAATTTAATGCACAACGAGAAGTGAAATTTGAAGATATCTTGTCAGTCATGTCCATAGGGCAAATTAGTGTACAGTTGTGGAAAGAAGCAGAATGAGGAACAAAATGACAATCTGTTTTGCCATTGTGGAATGATCTCAGGTTTGGACGTGTTACTGCTTCAAAACTCTCTGAATTTGTACACTGTTCAGTTGCTGAAATAATAATAGGAGCATATAAATTAAAAGTCACCAAGTATATGAAGAGAGGATACTTTCAGAAAAAGATGTCCCAAAAACTGTGGAGAAGCAATTGAATATAAAATTTAAAAACTGTGGCTTATTCATACTTCCATCTAATCCACTATTTGCTGCTTCACCAGATGCTATATCTTCAGAGTCCATAGTTGAAGTGAAATATCCAGCCAGGGAAAAATCAGTAATAAACTATGTGAAGAACGGACAAATTACTAGGAAAGTTTAAAGCACAAATGCAATTACAAATGTTTTGTGCTCAAAAAGAACGTGGGATATTTTGTGTAGCTAGTCCAGAGTATGAAAAACTAAAAATGCTCAAATTTATTATGAGAACTTTGATAAGACATTTTTGAGAATGCTTGTAAAAAAAGCTTCTACGAATTGGGAAAAATTTGTATTTCCTAAACTGTACAAATCTGTTTGTTGAATAAAATCATTTTTTTGAACATCAGATATTCGTCATTATAATACCTACTTGTTGACTTTTTGAAATGAGAAACAAATGAAAGAAAGTATTTGACCTGTACTGCTGTACTGCACCATATGAAAATCTTATTCAGTATCATAGTTTTGGAAAATCCAACCCTGAAATGTTGATACTTTCTACTGCATACAAGACAATCAAGAAAATTATTATTAGTATTAGAATAAACAATATAGAAGTAGTTCAGGATGAAAAAAATTATTATAAAAATTTGATACAAAATATTATGGTTTGTGTTATGAGATTTTCATTATTGAAAAAAAAAAGACTAATATTACCTGATGTCAATTGATTTTGATAGGTGTTCTGTTTCATCAAAGTTATTCAGTTTATTTTTGATTGAAGGAAAGTTGAGAGTTCAACCAGTTAAAAAAACTTTGCTTTTGTTTTTTTTTTATTCTTACCATTGTATGAAGAAACGTCAATGTGTTTCTCTTCATATAAAGTCCTAGGGAATGATGGATAAATGGAATATGAAAACTATATGGCTTTCATTGAAAATATATTTGGTTTCTTCCAAAGATATAATTTACCAGACTTGGAAGTATGGGTAAGTGTTGAAAATATGAATGCTACATAGTTTCTTACCTATTCTAGTTATCTATTTCCTAAAATAAATTTATGTTTGCTTTATAATGGGACCTTGTTAATTTATTGATGCACATGCAATTTCAATAATATGATCTGTATGTTCTATTAAATTGTGATCTATCACAGAATGTGGTTTCAGGTACTCAAATTCTCTCGATCTATGAATCACTCTTGATTTTTCCCTATGAATTTTTTTCAAGAATTCACGTATTCTCTTCCTGAGCGGAATTAGTTGGGAAATTGATGACCTTACAGATTTCTGTCTCCTACAGCTGACTCCCAAACCCGTTTGAGTAGTCCATTTTTCACAACCAGGGAATTCCATTGACTCACATTGCCTTGAAGATGGGATCTCTTTCCGAAATATCTCTCCAGGGTGGTCTATCAGGGTCGCTCTCTTTCCAATGGAGAGAATCCCCAATGTTTAGATCTGTTTCTTGGTCTTGTCTCGTGTGTCCAGTCGTCCTCAGGTGATAGTCTCGTTTGTTTGATTAGCGGGACCTTGTTCTCTAACTTTCTCGGATGCTCCAGAATACGGTCTTCTAGACAAGTCATCTGCATTACTATTGATCGTTCTAGGCGATGTTCGTTATGGTTCGTCTTTTCCCTGATGGGTGAATTATCTACGTGGTTGCAACCTCACACTGCCATCTCTGGAAATATCCGCTCTTGCCACATCTGAAACAGTTTTCTCTCAACTCTCCTGACGATCCTGTCCTCGTAGGTGAGTAGGTACGTGGAAGTGTCGTTCAAAGTAACGACAAACGTGGTGGCAACATCTTATTGCAATCTCCCTGGAAATGTCCGCCCCTATCACACTTGAAGCAGTTTCTCCTGATTGTTTGCGCTGTTAGTTCATACAGCATTTTGCTAGGCATCTGTTCTATTCTGTCGCTTTGTGTCTTTTTTTCAGGTGGCTCTCCGATCGATACCGCTCTCACTTCCGGCCTAGAGGTGTTGAAAGCCGCTTCGACCCCCAAGAACGAACTGCATTTTTTGAAGTGTTAACCCGCGGTCTTTTGTATTTCAATATCTTCCAACCCGTCAATGAATATCAATACCGCCGAATTCTTTGAGAATTCCTCCGGGACATCTGGGTAGGCAAGCTGGCAGTTTCTGCACGTCTACTCCATATCAGGATAATAAAAGAAACACATATTATATTATCATCGAACCATCAACCGAATCAATGAATCTCATTTTTAGCAGTGGATATTTTGAAAATATTCAAAGGTCATTCCGGTATACACAGAAGGAGACACATCACTTATTGACAACTATCGTCCTACTTCAATCATATGTATATTCTCAAAGATAGTGGAATTTTTTTTAAAACAGACTAACAAAATATTTTGGAGAAAAAAAATATTTTATTGACAGTGAGTTCAGCTATCGATCTGAATTTTCAACTACAGGGTGATGAATGTGGTGAGCGGGATAGTTGAGGAGTTGAGGAGTATGGAAACCATACAACTATCACTCGAAGGCTTTCGACTGTGTCGCATGACATTCTACTTCAAAAGTTGCACTTTTACGGCATTAGAGGGGTTGCCCATTCTCTCCTGGAGACATACCTAATAGATCGTTTTCAGGATATGTCTGTTACAAAAATAATACATCAGACTTTGAAGAAATAAACCATGGAGTGCCTCGTATTGGGACCCTTTTATTCATTATTTATATAAACGATCTTGCCAATTTTATGTCACCATATCAATGCGTTTTTTTTGCTGATGACACATCATTCATCTTCTCAAATTCGAACTACCATAGAACAATCCGGAGGAATTGAAAATAAAACAGAAAAATGGTTTATGGCACATGAACAAACTGAATAACGACAAATCTCAGAGATTAACCATTACTACACGTCTAATCAGACAACATGAAGACAATGTTAAGTTTCTCGGTATCACATTGGATCACAGGGTGAACTGGAATGCTCACACGTTTCTAGGCAAACGCATTTGAAGATCAGATATACGCTAACCCTGTATCAAAGCTACTGTTTAAACACAGTTCTGAACAAATATAATATGTCCGAATGTAACCTGTAAAAACGCCTATAGCAATAACCATTTTGAGCAGGTACCAAAGTAAAACTAATAAAAAACTTAGGACATGCCCGAAAGGAGTTTTGATATATATTAAAGGTTCTATAGGCCTTAAATTACCTTATTCACGCAACAATTATTATGTAAATTTCATGGAAGATTGTGTATTCTGACTGGGGTAATAATAAAGTGGATAGAAAAAGTACGAGAGAGTACCTATCCGAAGCCTTCGAAAACTGTATGATTTCTTGAAACTCAAAAAGGCAAACCTCAGTAGCTGCGTCCTCATCGGAAGCAGAATATATGAAATATTCAAAGATAATAATGGTTGCACTTGTAGCAAAGATTCCCACAAACCACAAAAGAACCAAACATATTGAAATAAAATATCATGGTACAAGTAAAAAACAATATTACAAAATAAAGTAATACTGAACAATCGACTGATGCCCTCACAAAGTCACTAAATATACAAAAATTCTCACTCACAAGAACAAATATGGGATTGAATTGATTTTTCTATTATTATTTCTTTTGGTTTTGGTTTTGAGTGGGAGTGTTGAGTTTACCGTTAGATAAACCGAGACAAAAACACAAATCAAATAGTTATGATTCATCGAAAATACTCTGTGCGGCATTCACAAGAGGATCTGATTTATGAACTGTAATAAACACTTCTGGCCCTTATAAACAAGATATGCTTTCAGGAATGAGATACACATAGTTAGTTGATACTCAGCTTTTGTACGAATTGTTTATATAAATTCGAAATAGACTGTTCAAACGAATTATGTATTTTATTTAAATCCCCAATCTACTAAGTTCGCCAGCTTAAGCACATTTCCAATTGTGATGCTCAAAGAACAATATAATTTTCTCTATTCCAGTCCAACATGAGCTATGCCATTCCTCTTTGGAGTAATTTATATGCAGCAAGTGCCATTTTTACTTTTCAAAAAAGCCAATAAAATTTTGGCTATGTAGTCTTGAGACAATGTTTCCGACCATTATTTTTGAGATTAAAAATTATGACTCCTAACAAAGTACTTATTGAATTTCGTAAGAGAGTAGTGTTCAGTGATATTCACAATTATAACACTAGAAATGCTGAAAATATCTGAATTTATCGATATATGCTCTCTATATAACAGAAAAATTCTCTGGATTATAAACTATACAAACAAGCTTCCTCATTATCTTGGAATATTAGATGATAATAAATTCCAAAAAACTTTGAGAACATATTTTTCAAATAATTGTTTCTACTTTGTCAGTGAACATTAGGAGAATATTTCGAAAACTTTTTTTGTAGATGGAAAAATACACACCGAATTTCAAATTTCAATTTAAAATGTTGTGTTGTTTCTGTTTTTTTTCACAAATTCTATCATATATTATATTTCTTTTCAGTTTGTTAACTACAGTCTATACCCTTGACCTGCTATCTGCATCTGTATTAAACATAGTTGAATAAAATAAATTAAATAAAGTATTCCCGCAGATTTCTGAGCTCGTGTTTTCAACTATGCCCGATACAACTGTTCTGTATGTTGGTTGCCGTACCTCAATCCCCGAATAGCAATCAAGACTCCATACTTGCTATGCTGGTCTTTCGGGAAACACTGCCAGAGCAGGTCCCCTTCAAAGCCACTAAGTGCGGTAACCATTTTTCCATTGTCACATCCATTAGCCGTTGCCACAGCTTCTAATTGTTTATGATATGGTGACTGTCGATCAAAAGTCAGTGGCTTTACGGAATTTTTTGATATGGCAACCCTGTCACGGTGGTATTGGATTTTCAGAGAAGTAATTAGATTTTCCAGTTTTTTTTTCGCACTGCCAACATCTCTTTCTTTGCTTCTTCTCGGGCCACACTAACTCATTTCGCTATCTTACCATGGATACCATTCATTGATCTCAAGACTGTGTTGATTTCGGCCCCGATTTCATCTTCCTACAGGCCTACGATTTGTCCCTTCGTTTTCTGGAACATCTGCTCGAAAAATGCTCTCTGTTGTATTCGTTCCTTGTTTCGTTCTTCCAGAATTTTCCGGCAAACGATAATTTTCCTCTTGATCTTTTCTCTGCCGCCGATCCTCTTCGCTTTTTCGACGATCCGTCTCCTCTTGTTTTTCTTGGTGTCTCCGTTACTCCTCCCCGGCAATTGATCGTTTCCATTATGTCGTAGAGTGGATTTATTGTATTCACCATTCTCAAATAGTCCCAGTACTATCCTCACTTCTGACACCAACGGTTACGAAACTGGATCGGTCTTTATTGAAAAAATGCTAGACTAATCACTGCTCGATTATTTCACTTCACTATTACAACACAACATTGTACTCTGACAATTAATTGAACAAATAACTCGTCAAATTCATAAACTCTGTCGCTCGCATGGGATGCGCTTATATATTTGTCTGTCACACATCGTAGAACATTCCAGGAAAGTCTGTTTATCTTCGAGGACGGCCTCTATTGTTAGACGTGACATCGCTGCCTTCTTGGAATCCATGTGGGTGATCGGCAGCTACCTGCTCATTGTTCGTTCAAACATGACATTTTAATATCCTTGACGGCAGAGTGTGATCACAGGAGTGGCGTAGTGTACTCGCAACAATATCGATTATTCCTTTTCCAGTATTTCTATTACCTATCTCTGCGTGATAAGTAACACAGATTATTTGGACGACTTATCCCGGTATGGCTTCTCAATTTCTCACTGTCCCATATAACAATTCGTTTTTATTAGTCATTAAGCATTTTCTCACTATGCGTGGGAGACAAGAGTTTTATATATGAATGATTGCATCGTGAATATATTCATGTACAATTGAACAACCCCTTTGTGTACTGGTCCACCAGAGCATCAACCGGAATTTACATTGCTGAAAGAAAGTTTATATGGTTTCGCATATTGCCTGTCTCGCTACAAACCACATACATAGAAACTCCCGAATGGTCTTGAATAAAGGGAGAAGACAAACAGCCGCTGGCGGCGAAATAAACCAGTCCCCTGTTCCCACTCACCCACCCATCGAATCACTAAACTATTTCTCGACTTCAGAGTGGTCGACGTTTTATTTACTATTGAATGATGGAGATGATGCATAGTTCTGGTGGGAACATCTCTGGGAATTTTGTATAACTATGGAGTTTCAATTATCTTGTTTCGTGATGCTAGGATTTTTTCGCTTCTCGCCTGATCAAAAAAATATATCTGCGTTGTAGGCAAATCGAGGAAAAGATAGAGAACTAAACGAATTAGTGGGATGGGGGACTCAGTTTGTGAAGTATCTCGGATCGATTGAGAACTGGATCAATTTTCCACTGCATTTTTACTGTATACAACTGAAGTTGAATTGACTTGACTGTTGAAAAACAAACGTATGTAATAGGATAAAATAATTATGTAAGCTGTTGGTGCCTCCCAGGTGATGGGGGTACAAACAAAGCTATTTTCCATCGAGACACATTCTTCTTGATTTTTTAGGGAAAACTATATTTAACAAAAATCTTGACATCATTGTTATTACTGTTAAATGAGTACCCAAGTCTACAAAGGTGTTTTAAACATGGATTTTCCAGTTTAAAAATACTGTTACGCAACTCAATTAATTGATGTCCGTTAATTACACATCGAAAACACAACACAATAGTGCACGCTGACAGTGAAATACCCGATCACAGAGTTTACAACCCTTCCTTCCACAAAACGACGGGTAATAGGTACACAGTCCAAGGAAAATTAATTTTTCTTTCAGATGTGGAAGGTTATTATCCCAAAAAGTGTCAAGAACCACACATAATCTTGGAGATCTATCCTTTTTGGAAACCAATACCATGGCCATTTTCTCGACAACCTTTCTCACCTCCTGTTGTTCTCGGTGGTTGTCGAATTGGATAGGCTTTACCGGTATCTATCCGGTGCTGTACTATGTTGGTTCGTCCTGTTGGTGACCCTGCGGACTCAAATGAGTCACTTTTCATGGAAATGAATTTCACGGCAGCTCCGTATTCCGCCTGTGACAAATGATTCAATGATTTCCCGAAGGTTCTTAGTATGTTATCAACCGTGCCTTTTCTGTCCGGATATCCGCTGGTACTGCAATCTGCTACCCACTCAACTGCTCAACATCAGCAATCCTGACAGGGATGTCGTATTTTGTCCTAATAAGAGCTCGTGTCAGTAATAATTTGCTGGGGGATTCTTTACATGGCTGCAATATTCCAACGCAGCACCCAGGGTCCTTTTCCCAAGTTCGAAATTGAAATTTAACATGTGTCTATCTGCCACCAAGGAGCATATTACAGTTTAGAGCAGATCTATCAAATACGCTATCTTTTAAGCAAATCTGTCAAAATTATTATGATGTGATATATGGTAATTGTCTCAACAGCCTAAATGAAACTGTAATTCAAAAACTTCAAAACTCCTATATAAGGTTGATCTTTGGTATAAGGACTATTAGAAATCAAGTGGGTGAGAATGAAGAATCGAAGATTCATACACTCTGCAACAATGTATTATAAAATCATCAATCAATGATTAGACACCACCATATCTATATGAAAAAATAAAATTCCGTACTGACGTTCATAACCTGAATATTCGATTCAAGGGAAAGCTCACTCTACCGATCCATAGCCCAGTACAATTCGAACGATCATACAATAAATGTATGAAATCATCCAAAACAAAAGTTTTTCAATACTTCCCAACTCTGTAATTTTGTTTCCTTTTTTTCCTTCCTCTTCGGCTTCAATATTTTTGAAATTGTTGTTTTCCCAATTGTATACTACTCTGCTATTTTTTATCAATTTTTTTGGGTTAGGTAGACGAACAGACGTTCAGTATTGAACCTCGCCCGATTATTATAATAGTGTTTTAGATTTATTATCTTTCAGTAATAAAGACCTTAATTATTATTATTACTATGCTGAACCATTTCAGCCAGGCCTTACTTCCGAAGCTCCGACCCATTCGGAAGAACGTGCTGGTTACATAAACCAATGACCACTCCCCACATCCGTGAGGTGAGAGATCATTTGGTCCGAGCATACGTAACGATCCGAGAATGACTGCCTTCTGCATGCGACCCGCTAGGGATTCTGCCGCTTTACGACATGCCGGAATAATCTGGAGGTATGAGAGTAGCGTTGGCTTCTTTTCTTCAAGGGCCCCTATAACCATAACCACTATATAGGTGGAATATTGATACCTGGCATCTCTTCGGATGGTTCGCCTCGTGGCACTTCTGCCACTCCGTTAACCTGCCTACGAGAAGGTCTCACATAGCCACGACCACGAAGGTGGGATACATAATCCCTTAGATTTTGTGCGGAAAATGCGTCATACTCTAAGTGTGCCACGTACCACAGAGCATGCATAATAATAATAATAATTTTATTCTCCAGAAGGACAATACAAGTATTGTATAGGAGTAGTCGTTCATCTAAAGTAAACGTAAAAGTCAACAGTAAATAGTACATGATAACATTCGTTAATTGTAACATGTATATACCAGACAAAACACAGTAGATTCACAAGTACTTATTATAGTGCCTATACGACTTTATAATAACACATTTCAATTAAAAATTGTTTAAGACATTTTTTTAAACTTGTTACGGTTTGACTATCTCTTACGTGGTCTGGTAATTCATTAAATAATAAAGGACCTAGTGAATTAGGACAGTTTTTAGATATTTGAACCCTATAAAAAGGTGTATTCAGCTGATTTTTCATTTTTGTGTCATGTTTATGAATGCTAGATCTGGTTGAAAAGCTGTTATAGTGACTAAATACTTAAACTTCAGAGATAAAGAGTGGTGGTAGCGTCAACATTTTACAAGTTTTGAATACATCAACACAACTCTGTCGAGGAGGTAAGCTAAACATTACTCGGAGTACTCTCTTTTGCGAAACAAATACATCATTTGCTCCCGAAGACCTTCCCCAAAGGCAGATACCATATCGAAGTCTGGAGTCTACTTGAGCGTAGTAGAGCATCAGCAACTGATCATTAGACAGAACTGTTCTCAGATTACGTAATTGGTAGGAAACAGAATTCAATTTATTGATCAAAATTCGACAGTTTTCTCCCCAGGAAATATGTTCGTCCATATATAAACCAAGAAATCGAGCGGTCTCATCTACTGACTATAAGTCACCAAAATCAATATCACTAACTTCTTGTCTATTATGAGAGCGAATACATTTTGTTTCATTTGTATTCAGATAAAGTGAGTTAGCTCTGATCCACTCCATATCAAAGGAAACTTTATTACATTTCTGACATATACATGATTCATCCCTATCTGATACAATCACTGATGTGTCATCAGCGTGAACAATAATTGAGCCGTTACAAATCCTCACAATATTGTTGATATAGAGTGAAAATATGGTAGGTCCCAGGACCCCTACTTCAGAATATTCACTACACGATGACAGATGGTTACCAATAGTGACATGGTTACTACGTTTACCCAAAAAACTTTTTATTCATTCATGAGTGACACCACGGATTTCGTATCGAGACAGTTCACCCAATGAAATACCGTGACTAATACAATCGAACGCTCTGCTGAGGTCACAAAATACCCCAACATGGCACTCGCCCGCATCAATGCATTTGATAACTTTAAGAACATATGAGTGAATTGAAGTTGTGGTCGATTTATTTTGCACAAAACCGTGTTGGTCTTCTGTTATGATATTGAAATAATTGAGAAAAGATAACAATCTCTCCAGGAATGATCATTCAAATATTTTGGAAAAGACAGAAGGTCAATAGTTACTCATTACAGAAGAATCGCCTTTTTTATATACAGGTGTAATTTCACCAACTTTCAGAGCATGCGGAAATACTCCATTAGCAAATGATAAATTTATGAGATGGACAAGTGGTGTTTCAGAACACGTTTAACTACACACATTTAACTGATGAGGTACCCCATCAGATCCCGAGAAAAATGTATTTTTCAATTTTCTGTTGAGCATGTTCATCAACAGATTCAATTTATGAGATTAATTTAAGAGGTTCATTTTTGGAAAAACTGCTGAATATCTCAGAGATTTCTTCAGGTGACTCGTATATTTTATTGTCGTATTTTATGGAGGGGACTGATTGTTTACGTGATTCATTAGTTAATTCATTCACTACACTCCAAGCTGCCTGTTGGAAGTATGTTTTTTTTGAATTATGTACTAAGATTTTGTGCTTTATCTTTCCTGCTTTATAGAAATCATTCAATAATGGGTGTTGGCTTTCAAGCTCAAACAATTGCCTTAATCTGCTGCTGCGCCAGGTACGCCTTTCGGCCAGGCTCGCTACTCTCATAGCAACGCAGAAGGCCATCTCTCATTTCGTCTCTCCACTCAGAACGTTTTCCATTGCTTGGGTCGTCATCAGGCTGTGCGTCGATTTGGGCCTCACCACCTTGCCGTTGACCTCCATCCGGTTGTGAGAGCCCTGTCTCCTTCTTCTAGAAACCAGAGTTCAGCTTCTGAGAGGGGGTCTGCCTAGCTTATCATAATCATATGCCGTCCTTCGGAGGGGACGTCAAGAGTTAAAGCATCCCCTTGCTCTGGTTGGAAACAATAGAGGATTCGGCAAAATTTCCGGTTGGGAGATGTGTACTCTTCGGCGTCGGGGTTTGGCCCTGGTCGGAGAAGTAGGACGACGTTAAATAAATAAATAAAATTGAAATAGTTTCTGCAGTTCCTGCATTGTTCTCTCATGCGCCACCCACACTCATTTCTTTGCTTCTTTTGTTATCTCATCATCGATACCGTCCATCGTTCTCCAGACAATGTTGATTTCGGTCCCAATTTTATCAATATCTTCTTTTAGGCCTATGATTGCTTCTCGGTTCTCTGGAGAATCCGCTTAAAAATTGCATTCTGTTATACTTCCTGAATTTTCCGGAAATTTTCCTGAACTGATAATTTTTCTTTTGTTTTTCACTTTGCCGTCGTTCCTCATCTTATTGTCGACAATCCACCTTCTCTTGTTTTTGATTGGCATATGCTTCTGTCCATTTGCTAAAATAGTCCATGTCAAGAAAGGTGTTTTCATTACCATTGTGAGGAAATATATAACTTCTACCCGAAGTTAGTTACAACCCCTCAATTATGTCGAGATGAATGGTATTCTCCATATTTTTCAGAAGAATATATTTGATAAAACGATATTCAAAATTAGACAATTATGTCATCAAAATATGTCACATCAACCTTCTTTTTTGTGGATCACATATATGGTGATTCTGAAAATTCTTCATATATAGGGCGATTCTCAACAACCATCATCGGTCACGAGAAATGGTTCAGCTACATCAATGGCAATCCGTTCGAATGGAGCACCCACGGTTTATTTCTTCTTTTCGTCCCTGGACCGTTTTTGGGACCCTTGTACATTTTTTCAGCCTGCTTTCTACATCTTCTCAATATTGAACCCAGAAGAACCTCCGCCTGATCTTGCTCTCAGATGTCCTCCTGATTTTCTTTCATGAATTTCCTTCAAGACTCCACTTATTCTCCTCCTAGACAATTGACAATTGACGACCTCTCATCAGCTGACTTCCACACCCTTTTGAGTAGTCCATTTTCCACCTATTGTGCCCATATTGCCTGGAAAATGGAATCTCTCTTTGAAATATCTGTCCAAGAGGGTCTCTTTCCAATGTAGAATGTCCATAATATTTGTATCTGTTCTCGATATCTGATGTGTGAGGTAGTCTTTCTCATGTGTGAGGTTGTCCAGTCATCCTCAGGTAACAGTCCCGTTTTTCTGATGTCGGCAACTCGTTAGCTGGAACTTGTTCTGTGACTTTGTTCGGATGCCTTGCGATGCAGTTTTCCAGATATGCCACTTGTATTAGTATTTCATCGTTCGAAGTGATATTTGGGATTGAGATGGTAATGGTTCATCTCTCCCCTGATGGGAGGATTATCAGCAGTTATTCTGATCCTGTTGACTTGGACGACCCTGGGACGTCGCCTTTTCTAGTGCGCATGTCTTCCGATGTATCTGTCAATCCAGTTTCTGGGTATCTGCCAGTGAACTCACTGGATGATCTGATCTCGTCGGTGAGTAGGAACGTGGGGGTGTCCTCCTCACGAACATGATGGCAACCTCACCCTGCAATCTCTCTGAAAATGTCCTCACCTACCACATCTGAAACAGTTTATCCTCGACTCTCCTGTCCTCATAGGTAAGTGGGGACGGTGTCCTCCAAGGTGATGAACGAACGTGGTGGTAAGCTCACCCTGCAATCTCTCTTGAAATGTCGGCTCCTAACACATCTGAAATATTTTCCTCTTTTAACTAGTCGATCCAGGTCTCGTAGGTGGATAGGAACGTGGGGGTGCTCTCCAAAGTGATATGGAACGTGGTGGTAACCTCACCCTGCATCCCTTTGGAAATATCCACACCTACCACACCTGAAGCATTCGCCTCTTGTTTGCGCTGTTAATCTTGGGTTCCAGTTCATCCTGTTGAACATCTGTACTATGCTGTCGCTTTGTTTCGCTTCCTGAAGTGGTTCCTCGATCGATACCACTCTCACGTTCAGCCTTGAGGTTTGAAAAGCCTCTTTCACTTCCGAAGAACGAACTCGAGCTTCGCTGCATTCCTTGAAGTGTGTCAATCTCAGGGTCCTTCTCTCTTTCTCTCAATCTATCGAAAAATAAGTATATCGCCAACTATTCTTCGAAATCCTCCAGGGCATGTGGGAATATCTGCTTCAAACACCTGCAGATTTCTGAACCCGTGTTTTTAACTGTGCTCGGTACAACTGTTCTCTGTGTTGGTCGCTGTACCTCAATTCCAGAGCAACAATCACGTCTCCATATTTGCGGTGCTGATCTTCCGGTATGATCTGTAACATTATCAAAGTAGCTCCCCTTAAAGCAACTATAAGTGCATTATTCTTTTACCCATAGTGCTATCTATTGGACTTTGCTACAGCTTCAAACTGCCTACGCAACCACGGCGACTGCCCATCAAAAGTCGGTAGTTTTACGGAATTGTGCGATGTAACAAACATGTCACGGTAGTCTTGGATTTTCAGTGGAGCAATTTTCTTCTGTAGTAATTTTTCCACTGCAGTACCTTCTCCTCTTTCTTTTTCTCGTACAGCATCAACTTCTTCCTTCAGTCCTGCGATGTGCCCTTCATTTTTCTGCTCGAAAAATAATTTTTATTGTTCTCGTTCCATAGTTTGACCTTCTAAAATTTCTCGGAAATTTTCTTGCGACAGTTTCTCTTCCTTTTGTCTACTTTCCACCTCGTTTTGTTTTTCTCTTCGCCGTCGTTTCTCTTGCTCGGCAAACTGCTTGTTCATTTCCATTATTAGGCCAATCAATAGAGATTTTCTGCTCTATTGATTCTGTGACAAAAATGCTACCAGGAAACCGACTGTGCCATCATATGAAAAACGGTCCGTGGTTATATCTTGTTCGAAGTTATATCCGAATTGTAGAGAATCAGAATGGTAAAAAATGAGCCCTAATGCGACTCGATCGAATTATCAGTAATGGAGAAAAAACCAGAAAAAATGAGCTTTTTTAAAAAAATTCATAACTCCGCCATTTTCTGAGTAGTGGAGGTTTTTCACGACATAGTAGTGATCAACATGTACTTTATGTGTGACAAACTCAGGCACTGTCGCATTATTAGTTTTGGCATTATTGCAATCCGAATTTTTCATGCACTTCATTGACCTGGATGCGTCATAGGTGGTCCGATTCCAATTTTTCAAAGAGATTTAGAGAGTAGAAGTATAGTACTACAAAACGAATATTCTCATTTTGCGTTGGAATGCTGCAAAATAGGTGAAAAATGCTTGCAAACATGACCGAAAATGGGCGAGTGCGTGAAAGCGGCTGAGTAGTGGGGGTAAAACATCAGACGCGGGGAAGCCTGTTATGAATCTGCTGCTCTACCCCCACTCCTGAGCTGCTTTCATGCACTCGCCGGTTTTCTGTCATGTTTGCAATTATTTCTCACCTATTTCGCAGCATTTTAACGCAAAATGAGAATAGTAATTTTGTACTCTCAAAATCTTTTAGAACTATTGAAATCGGACCACCTATGACGCATCCAGGTCTGCTGCAATAAAGTGCATTAAAAAAATCATATTGCATTTATGCCAAAACTAATAATCCAACAGTGCTTGAGTTTTTCATACATGAAGTACATATGAATCACTACTATGTCGTCCTATCCATTGTATGTATTCTTCGTATTCACCACTGAAAGTTCTCAAATAGTCACTAATATCCTCATTTCTGACGCCAACTCCATAAAACTGAGTCCTCATCTTCATCAAAAAAATACTCGACTAATTATTGTTCGTTCATTATACTTCGAAAACACAACACAATAATGCACTTTGATAATAAAATACTCAATTATAGTTTACTACTAAAATTTACTGCGGACTGTACTGAATAAAAATTGAATATATATATATATATATATATATAAGCTTCGAGCACCTGTTTGTCTGTTCGTGAAATAATCGGAATCATTCGATAGAAAAGCCTAGCGTGACGTCGACCAGTCAGTCGTCACATTCCTGGAATTTCATGTTGGCTTAGGAAATCCTCGACCGTTACATCATCTGGCGCTGTGAAAAACAACCGGATAATCAGTGGCTCAGTATATTTGTAATACTATTGTTACTGTTATCGAAATTGAACTATTTTCTAAAACTGTTAACATTTTTTTTTGAATTTTAACGCGCTGCATCTCGAAACCTATTAACTTCAGCGTAATGGTAATACATATAACAAATTAACTAAACTACAATAGAACTCAAAATATGTCATCAGTTTGTTTTTCGAATATTCTATTTTTCACGTTCTTTGAGGATTCATGTGAACTACAGAATCAGATGGAGTTATCTATTGGTGTAACATCGAATTCGATTTCCTTCAGTCAACATCCTTCAAGCAGGCCATAAAAGCACAAAAGTTAATTTGAAACATTCTTCAGAAATATAACTGGTTTTATAATGAAACATTCCGAATTGAAAAATTTATATTCTCTTATTCCTCTTCAATGTTTATTTAATTGTTCCCCTGTCCTGTTATATCTCGGAAGTTATCAAAACTGTTGATTTCTCTTGTGGTTCAAACAAAATTTGATTATATGAATCCCAATTTTGTGGAGTTTCACACGAACTCAATGACCCAACGTTGGGGAAAGTGTTTTATTGCCGGGTTTTATGTTCTGGAAATTGAGAGTAGTCATCAATTCCGCATGGGGCGCGAAAATAAATCGAGAAAACGCGTGACCGTCGTAAAAAAATAAATCAAGCAGTTGCTGTGAAACGATCACGTATCAGCCGCTGTTCATGAACGTTTTTATGAAGGAATTCTACATTGATGTTGATTGGTCAAGAGACAGACCACTGATTATATGGAAAATATACATCTTCGAATGAGTACACTCTCATATGCGGAGAGCTTGGCTTTTCCAATATAGATTTCTCCTTGTTGAAAATATTCTCTCATATTCGTAACCTCCCACCCTATAAAAAATAAAAAAGGTGTTGACGGAATCACTAGAAGCGTGAGAGGATAAATGGTGCTCTGATTAATTCTTGGGATTATTTGTTCAAAAACAGGGTTTGATTTTCCCATCATGCAGAAAGTAGCAGTGTAATTCTGATCCGACAAATGGTAATAATAAGAAAAAATTACAAAATTTATTAGGTTATCGTTCATATTCTGAAATAGTGTACATAATTCCATCTCGAAACAGTATTATGAAAGCGGACACCATGATCCTCCGTAGGCAATCTCAGCCGACACAAAGAACATACAAGAAGTTCCATATTGATAACAAAGGACTCTGAGTGATATGTCCGTAATACGGGACTACTATATACCTCTTCAAGTTTTCCTCTATACAGCTACTGAGTAAATCGTTCAGGAAAATCACCTAAACAACCAACAACCGAACATCTTACATTACTGATAAAATATAGGACCATGTATTGAGTATTCGAATTTTTCCTCGGATCGACCCAACTATAAGTCTACCTATCTTACGCCATTATGAGTTCTCTTTCTCAGAGGTCGCTCATCACAGCAAGGATAGAGCATTACCAATACAATACAAGTATTTTCACGATAATTAGGAAACAGGAATTTCGCTCTTTGCCTAAAAACCGACTTTGTTATGGGAAACTGTGCTGACGAAACTTTTGACGAAAATAAGTTCACGAACTGCTGATCGCAAAAATCATAACCGGGAAGCGGAATCTCTTATTCTTTCCCATTTGGCCCGCTTCGTTAAGGATATTAAATTTCGTTCCTAGGTGAAACCTAAGAGTGAAATTTCCGTAAATTTCATTTTATTGTCTCCTCAATCCGAAATCCATCTGAAACTATTTTGTTTCTCCAGACTACGGGCAGATTTTTTCTCAAATGTAGAATTCTGAATATGAAAGTTGTACAATCAGTCGCCAGTGAACTCCGGGTGCCACATTTCCAACTTGTATTTGAACCCAAGGTTCATAATACCAAAAACAGAATTTGAAATCATACCGGGAAGCAAAATCTCTTATTCTTCCCCATTTGACCTGCTTCGTAGAGGATATTAAATTTCTCTCCTTGGTGAAAGCTAGCAGTAAAATCTCCATAAATTTCATTTTATTGTCTCCTCAACCCGAAATCAATCTGAAATTATTTTGTTTCTCCAGACTACGGGCAGATTTTCCTCAAATGTAGAATTCTGAATTTGCAAGTTGTACAGTCAGTCACCAGTGAACCCAAGGTTCATAATACCAAAAACAGAATTTGACACTATTTGAAAATAACCACCAAATGAAAACAAACCTGCACTTCAAAATAATTACAACAATCTACAAAAAATATTGATGCGATGATGCTTGAAACGGAATAATAATTGTGAATACCGCTGAAACACATAAAATACATGAACAAAAAAACTGAAACATGCTCTGAAATGGAAGTATATGCATGGACAATAGAATTTCACGTATCAATTGTATTTTAGGAGTTTTTCCCAAAACGGCTTCTAACATTGACTGTCGAAAAACGTACTCTCATCCAACCACAAAATACTAGGGTTCCACACAGTGGCGCTCCATAATACTATCATTTCACTGCACACTTCAGTACGACAACTAGTCACTAATTGATCTCCCGAACCCAACTTCTGTCCGAAATCACCTATCTTCATATGTGCTGTACGCAAGTGAACCTCATAAGTCCAGGCGCCACGGGCTTGGATTGGGCGTGCCGTTTCAAATAGTTTTCTTTTTTTTTCTCGCTTGGCGACACCTCGAATGCATGAATCCTTTCCAGGTTCTTAGATATACTTATATATGTATTTGAGTTGTTCATCACCAGAAAAGAAGAGATAGCATACATAATATCGGGACACCTACTTCTACGAGTGTGTTGTGAATGTTCATGGAGAAAAGATCCAATAGAAAAAAACGTTTGTGAAATTCGACTTTAATGTTGATATATAATTTCACCGAAGTAGAAATCAGGAATCACCCACTATACACATATGTGTGGCTTTTTCTGTCAGACACAGAAAGCAACTGACTTATATATATACGCTAGTATGGACGTCGTCAATAAACTTCCACTTCGTAAAGATGAGCGAAATTCATTTCAACATTGAATCTAGAACGCGTCCCATGCGGAAGCAAGTATTATTGAAAGTACCTACAATTTAAAGTACTTCTGCTAGAACCTGCAAAGTACAGATCCGATTGTTGTATTCATAACACCATTCAATAGGCGAGATCATTATCTCACAAATTTGCTTCATATGTGCTTGAAGTAGAAATATAGTGATGAAATATTATATATGCATAGTTTTTCCTAGAAGATATTGTGTAATATTCGAATAAACGCCGCTCTAAAACCCTCAAATTGAGTGAGACATTCAAACACAGCGTTATTGCCGCTTCTTTTGACGTCATACATCCAATGATTTGGAATTTTCCCGAGTTGCCAGTACCACTATTTTGCGGAACTTCTGTGGAAATGTTATTCTGTTTCATCCTATGAATAAAACAGAACTTCTGTCAGCATGTGTTATTTCGAAATGAAGACTCCGTATTTGATAGCTGTTCTCAATTCAGTTATTCTTGAATGATATAAATGTATGCCGAGTGCTGTCATTATTTTTTCGGCCTGCTCATATTGTAAAGGAATCTTATGTATATCGCTTGGCAACGCTGTAATTCCTGGCACTGTCGGCGATCGGCGAGTTGCCAGTGTCACTATTCTGAGGAACTTCTGAGGAAATGTTATTCTGTTCCATCCTATGAATGAAACATAACTTGTGTCAGAAGGTGTTATATTGATTTAGTTATTCTTGAATAATATGTATGTATACCGAGTGCTATGTCATCATTTTTTCTGACTGCTCTCATTGAACAGAAATATTATGAATAACGCTGGGCAACTCTGTAACTATCTTGGATCTGAACTTGTTACGTCACATCCTGGCGCGGTTTTCGCAGTGTTCAAACAGGAACATTTCTTGGGGATTTTTTTTCAAACTACTGAAAATTGAAAAAAAAAACACTTTTCTCATTGTTCTGGACAGTGTGATATTTTTTCCAGAAATTAGTGATCTCGCCTATTGGAAATCAGGTGAAATGATTTTAAAAGTTAAATTTTCCCGTATTGAAAACAATATTTTTCTGCAAAAATAAGCTGAATTGCAATGGTAAACGTATACCAAAACAACGCCATTATTCCAATGAACTGAAAAAGATGCACATACCTACCTATCACCTACCCAAATAATTAGTTCACTAGTCTATCAAGTTATTTATTTGCAAAAATTATTAACCTCCGGGCTAACCACTAGATTTTCATGAAACCAACAGTATTTCAATTTAAAATTATGTAGCCTCCATAGCAAAAGTATCCAATGAGTATTGGATGATTTGGATCGAACGTGATACCTATCAGATCAAGAGGTTTATTATTTACATGTATTGAGAGATCAAGAAGAGATATAGTACTTTTGACACAAAACTTTTGTTTCCCAATGATAAAAGAAGATGTCGACGAAGTATCAAACAAGTTGATTAAGGATTCCTAAAATTCTTCCTAACGATGTCTCACTAGTATCAAACTTCTCTTAAATATTAAAGGAAATCCTCAAAATCAGGATCCTCAATTTTTGTAATGAATTCAACGTATCTAAATATGAGTATGGTTTTAGAGAGGGAGAATCGACGAAAGGAAAAATTTATCAGTTGACGTCTCATATTTATATCGCACTAGATGAAAGTAAACCACCTTTGCAGTAATACATCTTTATTGACCTTCCTGAAGGTTCGATACCGTGTGCCACAGCAAACTGCTCGATAAATTGAACAACTATGGGATAAGAGGGAATATTTACGGAATATTAAAGTTATTCAACAGATCGTGGGCAGAAAGTCAGTATTGATGGGGACTTGAGTAATTGTAGGTATGTAGGTTCCACAAGGAACTGTACTCGGTCCACTTTTGTTCATTCTGTCTGTGGAGATTGACTCCACCATATATCGAAACTGTGTGGCCATAATGACATTGAGGTACTGGTAGCTAGCTCTAAAATAACCAGATTATGAAACTCAGCATCAACAAGACAAACAAACAAAATTCAATGACAATGGATATATGCAACAATAACTATAATTACACCTAGAACTATCTATACCATGCTGCCGGAATACCAGCTCATTAGTTGAGACTACATTCTCGACCTCATTGTTATTGTAGGAGACCATATCGTGGGACCAGTTCTTATACAGGGTGTTGGTGAATAAGTGCCACAAACTTCATGGGGTGATTCTGCATAAAAAAATAATGACAGTTTGCTATATAACTTTTGTCCGCAAATGCTTCGATTTCCGAGATGTGTTCCTCAAAAATTGACTATTTATCTATTGCTCTGAAACCGGTCGAGTTATGCGAATGAAATTTGGTGAGTTAATGGTACACCACTGAGATATTTAAAATTAAAAATAAATTTGAAATTCCTCGTTCAATTTGTGACAAAAAATCTCTCCTGCCTTTTTTTGAATAGGGCGCCGTTTTTATGCAAAAAAATGAAACATATCAACGCGTATTTTTCATTTCTATAATACATTATCAAGAACTATCTAATACAATAACGTTAAACCAGAACAATAACAGAAAATAACACTGAAAAATAAATAGGCGCAAGGCTACAACAAATGTTCAAAATGACCTCCCTCAGTCGTGATACAAGATTCAACTCTTCGCCTCATTGATTGTCGTATTCGCGCAAATATTCCTGGTGTTTTTCTTATTGACTCACAGCCGGCTATAATTCGATTCCTCAGGTCTTCAACATTTTAGACGGAAGTGGAATAAAGGAATGACTCAAGAAAACCTCAAAATGCAAAAATCTAGAGGATTAAAATCCGGAGATCGAGCAGGCCAATGTTTCATAACTCCCCTACCTATCCAACGATTTGGATATACTGTATCTAAGTGATTACGTACAATAATGCTAAAATGGACTGGTGCAACATCATGCATGAACCAGAAGTGTTATCTGTAGAGAAATTTCTTCAAGAAGAACAGGTAACTCTTCCTGTAGGAAATTGAGGTAATAGTCGCCTGTTAGTCGTTGTGGGTGAAAATATGGACCAATTAAATGATCATCAAGTACCCCGTACCATACATTTACTGAAAACTGATGCTGAAAATGAGCTTCAAAGATTCCATGTGGATTTTCCTCAGCCCAGAGGGGATTATTATGTGAATTTCGTATACACGGTCGTCCAAAATTAGCATCGTCAGTAAACAAAACGCCATTCAAAAAATTTGGAATTTGAGCGATTTGATGAAGAATCTAATGGCAAAAAACTAGGCGCGGAAAAAAGTCTCTAGGTAGTAGAGCTTGCACACGTTGACTATAAAACGGATACAATTGCTGTTCTTTAATAATTTCAAATACAGTGAAGTTGCTTACATTCAGTATGTTAGCAATTTTTTGAGTACTTGTTTTAGGTGACTCCGCAATTAACTCCAGAACTGCTTCTTCTAGGTGCACAGTTCGTACATCTCGAGGGCGCCCGCAGTCAGCCGTTTGTTTCTTAAATGTACCATTTTCGCACAATCGTTGATGAAGACGAGCAGATATTGTGTGATGGGGTACCCTACGTCCTGGTTTCAACTCAGCAATCAAGCTTGCCGACCATTTCCATTACTTCGACCATAGACAAAATGCATGTCTGACAATTCCGCATTTGTATAATTTTCCATTCTTTTCAATAAAAGATAAATTAATTACTTATTATCATCAATGTTATACCAAACTAGAAGCTTGAAAATGGAGAAACGCTAATAGGACATTTCGTTGAAATATTCGTATTCAACAGAATGTTGACAATAGCCTACTAGCATCGCTACTAGATAATGTAAGTAATGACAAATACGCGTTGAGATGTTTAATTTTTTTGCATAAAAACGGCGCCCCATACGAAAAAATGCCAGATTTTTTTTTGTCACAAATTGAACAAGAAATTAAAAAATAATTTTTTATTCAAAATATCTCAGTGGCGTACCATTTTTTCTTCAAACAAATTGAGAGTATTACCCGTATGCTCGCCAATGATGAACATAATTTTTTTTATTGTATGTCAAAATATGCGCAATAACTACCTCTTGGAACTCACCAAATTTCATTCGCATATCTCGACCAGTTTCAGAGCAATAAATAAATAGTCTGTTTTTAAGAAAAACTTTAACACCCCGTATCTCGGAAAACGAAGTTTTTGCGGATAAAAGTTATATAGCAAACTGTCATTATTTTTCCATGCAGTAACACGCCCTGAAGTTTGTCGCACTTATTCACTAACACCCTATATATCTTATCTAACCGTCGAATCTGATCCATTATAAAACAACTGAAGGTTCAATAATGTTCGAACGAATCGAATGTGATAAACATCGAAGTGTGCAAAACCAGGTGCTAACAAAACATGGGACAAGGTTTTCCTGAATTTCTTATATCTGACAGTATGAATACTGTAGGAATAAGAGGTGCAATTCTGAGCTTTGCAGACGAAACTGCTATATTCTATGAAGCGAATTCATAGGGCACCTTATAAAATCAGAAGCGGAGGTCGAATTTAGTGCTATAGAAAAATGGTTCATATATAATACATTAACTCTCAACTCAGGAAAAACAAAATGTCTTCCTTTTTCTTCAAATTCCAGTGGATTACCAAGTATGGGTGCTTTGATAATGAAACCAAACTTACAAATCCCTGGAGCAGATTTGATCAAATATCTAGGTATTGAATGAATGTGGTTTTTTGTGGAGGAACAACGTTTCTTGACGTGTTTTTGGGTAACCTTCCTGATTATATTTTCATTTTCAGACTGTGGAAGGTTACCCAAAAAACATTTCAAGAAATCTAGGTATTGTAATTGACCGACATCCCGAGTGGGACCTACAAATGAAAATACAGTTAATGAGCTGAGAGGTATGTTATAAAGATTGAAATATTTGAAAGATTACCCTACTATTGAACATTATAAGAAAGAAGGGAACTTTTGTGGCATAGTGGACGAATTATTAAATTATGGAAAAAAGCATCCTCAAGTGGGAGTCGAACCCAAGACCTTATGATTTCTAGTCATATGCTTTACCGACTGAGCTATTCCAGGACATAGGAATCGACACACACTCGTGAATCCTTTCCCTCCACAATTTAATATTAATGTTAGAAAATGAAGCGAAGTTCAAACGTACTTATCAATGGCCGTCGAGATCCATTCGTCCATCCATCAATGGGTTCGACTCCCACTTGAGGATTCTTTTTTCAATAATTTAATAATTTGTCCACTATACCACAAAAATTCCTTCTTTCTTGTATGTCTTTCGGACTCTTTAACATTATATAGTTGGCTAAATCTGCTATTGAAATCGTCAAATAAACGATGACGTTGACTGATGGATAATGGATCACGACGGCCATTGATAAGTACGTTTGAACTTCGCTTCATTTTCTAACATGAATATTGAATTGTGGAGGGAAAGGATTCACGAGTGTGTGTCGATTCCTGTGTCCTGGAATAGCTCAGTCGGTAGAGCATATGACTAGAAGTCATAAGGTCGTGGGTTTGACTCCAACTTGAGGATGCTTTTTTTCCATAATTTGATCATTTCTCCACTATGCCACAAAAATTTCCTTCTTTCTTGTATGTCTTCCGGACGCAATATTTTCCACTTTAACATTAAACATTATATTATGCAGTTTTTCAACCATATTTGACGTACGGTATTGTGGGCTGGGGTGGTGTGAATTAAACGTAATACAGAGATGGATTTTGAGAACTATATAAACCACTCAGATTCCCTAAGATAAAAAACATGAAGAATCACTCATATCATATTATACTTTTCTGTGTAAACATATTAGTTAACATCAAAAAAAATTAAACATTAACGCGCTCGCTTATCTCAATCATTAATCGCCACCATTAATACACTAGTTGATTCTTGATATTCTTCAATTGAAATTATGAATGGTCTACGAGTCTACTCCATTATTACTCATTCTAGTGTGTTGATACTGTATAATTGTATGAGTCTGGATGTGTCTATGTGTATACGTGTATATGTTATAGGTATAATTAGATATTGATAATTAGATTTAATTCATAACATATTATGTTTATTTCGATTTTTTTATATTTATGTCTACTTAACGATTATAACAACATGAAATAATATGGAAATGAAAGCTTCTGTGATATCCCCTGTTTATTTACATTATCACCCCATTTGTTTACACATTGAACTTTGTTTTTGGTGAATAAACACTTTTATTATTATTGTTATTATTTTTCTGTAATCTGACTCAAATCAAAAGAAAAAAGTTTAATCAGCACAAAAATATATATATATATATATATATAAAAACAATTTTTGGTATGCAGACAGGAAAATGAAAATTCAAAACTGAAAAATAAAAATGTGGATCAGCCAGGATTCGAACCTGGGACCTTTCGATTTCTAGTCGGATGCTCTTTCAACTGAAGTTGGTCGAAAATCCAAAATAGGATTGACGCCAGGAATAACCAATTGATTTTCATAGTTTGTATACGTTAAAGTTTTCATGCATCACATTAACCCCCATCATCATCTTCGTCACTAACACATAACTGAATTTAAAGGTATGAATCGCCGGTCTCGAACAAGGACTGGTGGCTCATATATATATATATATATATATATATATATATATATATATATATATATATCAGAGCACTAAGCAATAAGCACTCTTGAAATGTTTTCCCGAGTCTGGAGTACAAAGTACTTTTATTTCTGGAATGCTCGCAATTACTAAGCACTTTCAGAAAGTAACTAAGCACATTTTAAATGGGTGAGACTGTCTTACTTTTCGATATAGAATTGCTGTAATAAACAATTTGGTCTAAATAACAAAAAAAAAGTTTATGTATTTTTCGGGTAATCACGTCGAATTGAATACAGAACATCAATGGAAATAGCATGATTATGTAAAACTTATGATATATTATTTCTGAGTGTGGCGTGTGGCATTGAATAAACTGGTGAGGTGGAATTGATACGACTCAGACTCTAGTGCATTTCAAAATAAAACTTTATTCATATAATATCGAATATTTTGAAGCTGTCTCCTCGAATTATCAAATTTTGGCAAATCATGATTTCCGACCACAACATCTCTACATATCAATTTTCATTGAAACGGATGATTATTAAAAGTCTCGTCCGCCATATTAGATCCTTCATCTTGAATTTCGACCATAAAATCATAATCTGCGACCCCAAAAACCTCCAGATATTAATTTTGGATAGATTCGGACGATCAATGATAGAACACACGTCAGCCATATGGGAGCCGCCATCTTGAATTCGTGATATTTTTTTAACAAAATAATGATCTCCGATACCAAAAATTTCCACATACCAATTATAAATAGAATCGAACCCTGAACACGTTAACACAGCACATTATATAAAAACTTCTAAAAATCATGGGAAATTTTTTTCCATGTTCGTGAAAAATCACCGGCCCCCAACAGTATACCAGTACGCGACCGCAAAGAGTTCAGCACATAGAGCTCCGCCAAAATCATAGTAAAACATAATTTAAATTACTGTCACTTTGACGATTGGTCTGGTCAGAAGACCCTCCCAGTCACGAATATAATCTATAACTGTTCTAAAGATTTTTTAATAGAATATTTTCTTATATAGAAAGTTTATCCGTTAAGTTTCTGCATTCAGAGAGTGATAGTTAAGTTCTAAACTCACTTCGGAACGCAAAACATTAAAAACAATGCTAATATCAACACTGTAATCTCTTGAATATGCATAATATAAGGACATAGACGCGTTCAGCAGTAGTAAAAATTTGATGCGTTGCAGGTTATGATGGAGGGATCACCTATGATTTTGATTGTATTGTATTATGAGAAACATGGGAAATGTATAGTCCTGAAAATGGAAGATTTTGATATGATTTATTCGGGGGGAAACTTAAATGAATGCCATGGTGTTTTGGTTTTCGTTAAAAAACACTCATATAAATTCGAAATACTACCCATAAATAATCAAAATGCTAGTGAAATTATAATATCAAAATACAAAAAAAACATTCGAAATTGTCTGTATATACAGGTCTCTTTCAACTTGCCCATTCAGCTTCAATGCCGATTTGAATACATATCTGAAAAATTGTAAGCTAAAATATGATGTTAGTACAATAATAGGGGATATTAACATAGACATCCTTGATGAAAATAACGAATTCTTTCTGAAATATCTAAATTTGCTGGAAGAATACAACTACATATATATGTATGAACTCGTGTGCAAGGAAACTGTAAAACATGCTTGGATAATTTTTTGTCAACACTAAAGAGTCATTCGAAAGTTTCTGTCCATTGGTCTGGAAAAATCTAATATCGGATCACTATCCAATACTACAGTATAAGTGCCACATCACACCAGAGAACCATGATACTGAAACGAATCACTACAAAACGCTTACTGATTATGGAAAACTCAAAAATAAGTTGAAAGATGAAACTTGGTCGAATATGTACATAAATGATGACGTAAATATAGTGACAGAAATGTTCGTGAATAAAATTAAACTCCACATAGAATCGTGTTATGAAAAAAGTTAATTGAAAAAAAAAACAAGTAAAGAGAAATCCACGGATAACGGTTGGACTGATAAAGTCAGTAAACAAAAAAAAAATCGTTGTATATGAAAGTTAGGAAAAATCTGAAAGCAACCATTCGTTTATACAGGATAAAATATTTTACAATTAGAAATGACTGATTTCATCTTATAGACAATTGTCTATATATTAATTACATATTCTATATATTAATTATTTAAATATATAGGTTATTGAAAATAAGTTGTTTGCAACAGAATTTGAGCAAAATTAAAAGATATATTGCAGTTTTTTGGCATTTACGTTGCGATTAAAAGATGGCTAATAAAACATGCAGTTTTTTCCGGCATTTTTGAATATTCACAACTGAATACTTACAAAACAGATAGTCAGTCACGAAAAAAAAAAATGTGAAAACATTGTCGCAGTGTTAGCCAGAACAATCATACTATGCAGAATACATTAATATATTTATAAAGAAGGGAGAAAGAAACTATAGATAAAAACAAGAAACAATGATATCTTTCTTCCTTTCACATCGTGAGGTGAAGTAGATATTTTGAATATATACAGGTACAGGTACTCAGAAGACAATGGAAAAACAACAATCAATACTAAAGAAGAAAAACGAAACAGGGGGGAAAACATGAAAAAACTTTTTGATCATAAGTCTAATAGATTGCAAAATATTGCAGTATATATCGCTTAGTTGTCTTGTATCAGATGTATAATTGGCCGTTGTATTCTTGTTTTTATTGATATGGTACATCTCAAGGAAAAATCTGCTTTTATAGTTATATTCGTATTCTAGTATTTTAACATTCTCATATTCGAATTAGTGACAGGTTCTTTTGTAGTGTTCAACCACCGCGCATGAGTTTTTTTTCCAAACGACCGTCACTCTTATGTTGGATTATACGTTGTTTTGACCACTATGATGTTTATCCAATGTAACATCTTGGTCGATCCGTAATATTCCTTCTTTGGGCGTTGTCTGTAGTAATTATATGACCATTAAAATGTAACGACATTTTATAAATGTTTCTTTAATTTTTCTGCAGAATTCTGTAGATTTTTCATGTTCTTGTGCACTAATAGGTTCATCATTATCTTCTATAGCAATTATGTTCAAAATATATTGTCGTGCACACTCTGGTCTCTTTCAAATATTTGACTCCTGTAACAAACGTTGAAGAGATCTCTTCTTTTGATTTCGATCATTATTACTGAAAAGGTATTGAAGAAAAAAGTTAGCAAATCTAGGCCATGAAATGCTGTTAACGTATTCCAAGATAGCCAACTCAACTGTCAAGTATAATATATCGATGGATTCGACCTCTGACCATGGTAAGGTTAACATGTGGCGTTAACTGGTTGGAGGTCAAATAAATGTATATTGTGAATGTCTGCCGTTTTATAACGTGCAATACAAAAATAAACTAAACATTGTGGAAGTTGAAAAAAGTTCTGTGTATGAAACAGTCCCTTTCTTCTCTACGCCAGTAACCAGGCTGGATGACAACGGAATTGTCGGAAGAAGGGGCGCTCTGGCACTCGTGGTATCACTTCGAGTGAGACTTCCAGGGTGCCATACGAAGGGGGGCAAGTGAGGTATTACCGCACGAGGCCCTCGGATCTGTGTAGATGGTTATATAACCGAGCACAAACAAAAAGAACTAGAAGAAAAAGAATATATCGATGGACTTCGACGGCCTTTTTCAATGCCAGTTGAATATTTCCATAAACATGCGCGAACTCGAACAAAACTCGACAAGGAAAAATAATTCGCCCATAAAAATCAGAATGAGACCGTATTAATAATTTAAAATGTCATGGAGATGGAAAACGGTTCGTGAAGTGGAGTGCCAACTAGATTTCACCTGGTCAGAAACTACAATATTTGGGTATAACCGTTGGACTACCGCCTTGAATTTCCACCGATAGCAACGCGAGCAAATCATAATTCTTAAAAGATCATTTTCCACCCTGTTTTCAAGGAGAGTTTTATTGACTATCCAAAATTTATTATAGCCCATGAGATGAGCAATCATTTATAATTATATCGCTGGAGTTTGTTGCGCACGTTAATTTTTTCACTTTTGTCCAGTCAGATTGAATATCGGAACCAGTGTGCGACGTCTACCCTTACGCGTCTGCCCCTTAGCGGTCCCCCGACGCGTCGATGCTTGGACCAAAATATCATCAATTATATTAAATTTAAAGGTCCAATACTTTTTTTTAATTTTTGAGGTTTTTTGTGTCGGTTTGTTTATTTATTTTTAATTTAAGTATTTTCAATTATATTATCGTATTCGTGTATACCTAATCATTCATTTTAAAAATAAATATACAGGGTGTAACATAGGTACGTTGAAATATTCAAGTGACGTATTCCTGAGACAATTTTAAGAAAAAAAGTCTACATAAACTTGTGTCCGGAAATGCTTCGTTTCGGAGATACAGGGTGTTGAAATTGAATTTTTTTGTTCGCTTTTCAAAAATAACTCCTGCAAAAAGTTATTTGCACGAAATTTGGTACCCGGGGTTTTTTTAAGGGCGCTGCGTACGCTGTCATTATTTATTTCAAATTGCCCTAAAATTTTTGACAGTGAACTTTTGGTACTTTTCATGAGAAAACCTTTTTCCCACACCTTTTCCAAGTAAAAAAGGTACACTTCCTCAACAACGCTGGAGATGATCGTTTTCGAGATATTTACAATTTTCTATATCGATGCATGTTACTGAGCTCCTATGGCGCTAAGTGAAGTTGCTGAGAACATTACAAAAACTAAGTATGTGGTAGGTCTCGTCAAAATAAACTACCTCTTTCCTATGAAATGTTTATCGAAAAATGATTTTTTTTCGTGATACAGATTGTTGAAATTTTTCAAAACATGGTTGGTTTTTGTCATAAGTTATTTGCAACTGCAGTTATTTTCATCAAACTTTAAACACAGACTTCTTTCAAACTGAACATTATTGAATTTAAAAAAATTGTCAGGTTTAATTATTCAATTAGAAAGTGCTACATTTCAGAGTTTGTAAAAAAACAATTGGGAGTACTATGTTTTATACTAAGCAATTAAACATATAAAAATTGAACGAAACAACTATTACAACAACTGTTCAAAGTGACGAACCCCAACAGTAATACAAGCTTCTGCTCTCTTCATCAAAGAATTCCGCACCCGTTGAAAAATGCCGGGAGTGTTTCTTATCGTTTCGCAGCAAGCTATGATGCGATCCCTTAACATTTCCTCGTTTTCAATGGGGCTAGCATCAACTAGTGATTTCAGGTGTCCCCAAAAGAAAAAATCGACGGTATTGAGGTCCAGTGACCTCGGGGGCCAATGCTTCCTATCCATCGTTGGGGATATGCTACGTCTAATAAATTTCTTGCTATCAGACTCAAATGAGCAGGGGCTTCATCGTGTATAAGCCAAGAGTGATTTCGGAGCCCAATGGGAACATCTTCCATGAGCTGGGGAAGCTCGTGTTCCAAAAAATTCTGGCAAGCATCTCCATTCAAACGTAAGGGGAGAAAATAGAGCCCAATTAAATAATCCCCAATTATGCCTACCCATACATTGAAAGAGAATCTGTCTTGGAAATGAGTTCGCGTTATCGCATGTGGGTTATCTTCCGCCCAGATGTGGTTGTTATGGAAGTTCAGAATACCAGTTCTTGAAAAATTAGCCTCATCTGTGAAGAGTATTTTCGATGAAATTTGGGGATGTTGTTCGACTTTTCTTTGAGGCCATTGAGCAAATTCGATACGTGGTTGAGAATCATGTAGCGTAAGTGCCTGGACACGCTGAATATGATAAGGAAATAATTGCTGTTCCTTTAAAATTTTGTAAACGGTCATGTGACTCACATTTAAAGTTTAACTAATTTTTCTTGTACTTGTCTCTGGATGTTCACTAATGATGTAAGACGTACAGGGTGTTCTTATTGAAAGACCCACACCTGTCCACCTTTTGTTATAACATACTGAGTGTTATCAGTCTATTGACCAATAACGGAACAATTTCCCAGAGCGGCTTGAGATCTTGTTTCTCCCAGTATGAAATGAAGCGAGGGAACTTAATTTGACAGTACAAAGACCAATCTCAAATCGTTTCGAAAGAATAATACAATTAAGACTTGTAATAATATATATATATATGTATTTTCTAAAATATAAAAACAACTATTGATACACCTGGTATAATTTACTGAGAAAAATGTATAGAAAGTCAAAATGAGATTGAATAAACAATAATTTAAAATGAGAAACAATATGAGCTGACAATTTAAATAACTGTTCTCCAGTTATTTTAAACAATTGATAATAATTTTACTTTTGTTGAATCAATAATTTCTTTTACTATGAAATTAATAATGGAATATTTTCTTATAACACTATACATATATACCTTGCCAAATAAACAGTTTGATTTCTTACCCTCCACTGAAGAGCCACTGATTTAATTATTCCGTTTTATTACCGAATTATATTACGCTTTCACTTGGTGCAATATGATTATTTAGCTTCTTGATAAATATTAATTCCATTCATTTAGTTATTACTGCGATGATTTCTGATGCGTTACTATTTCACTATGATTTCTGCATATAGTTGATTAATTTGCTACTTCCGATAAACTGTACGGAGTCTACGCTTATTTCGCGTAGGAAGATGAGACTTCATCTTCTCTAATTGAAATTAAACTTTACTTTTATTTGCTTCATAATGAAGCTGAATTTGCTATGTACTGACTGACTAGATCGACGACTGGATTCTGAATGAAGAACGAGCAGAGAATCAGAGAGTTCTAGTATGGAGAATCTTATATATATAGCGTTGATATTCAAACGGTGCCGCCCGCACTCAATCAAATATATTTAATGAGTCGGCAAGTTGCCTCGTTTGAGTTGACACGCATCATGATATATCACCAAGCCTATTATTGCTTCTAAGAGACCGCGGTCATTCATCTGTCCCAGCGTACTATTAGTTATGAAGGTCTGAACATAGGATTGGAATTTCGATAGAGGTGCCGACACAATTAATAGAGGAAGTATTCGACTTTATGAGTTGTCATATAAATTTTACTATTAATGCGACCGTTTTTTATTTCGAACGAAAATTGATTTATTTTATTGGCCTTCTTCAGTTTCAGTTTACATATGGCTATATTTAAAATACTTGATAAGGAGTGCTCACAACACACCTCCTTTTCCCCATTTAAAAGGTATTAATTCTAATTGATACCTTTTTCATGACCCTAATATCTTGGGTAGATGAGTGGTATTGGATCTCAACTTGGTTATGGCTCTGACAATTGTTTTAGCATACCATGAGCAACTAAATAAATTCTTACTGATAATACCTATGATAACATATGACCTTTACCTTATTCAATCATGCACCTAATGTACATACATGGTCAACAATATCCCTACTTATATAATTACTATTCTAACATACTAATTTTAACATGCAAATCTTTATATAATTCTCAATAAGATCCTTTCAAGTCAGTGTCTTCTGAGACGGTGCTGGCTTCAATTGAACGCCACCCTGTAGATAGGACCTGTCATCACCTGCTGTGATAGAGCTGTCTGGTCTGGCGAAATCAGGTTGAAATTCTTCAGCTACCTTATGTCTGCTCTTCGACTAGGGATGATGTAAACATCATCTGTGAACCATATGACTTAGTTCCACTCAGTCTGCAGCGATTTAAACGGCCTTGTCGTTAGTTTATCGAGCCACCCTTCGTGTAGAGAACGTGTTTGACGGTAATTATCGACTCCTCTCTGCGATGCAAATGTCACCTGACATTTGTTTAAAGTTCAGTGAAGTGGTAGTTTCTAGGTTCTTTCGTGTTAAAGTGGTGGTTCAACCTTCTATTTAGTTGGATAATTTGTGCACCCTTGCACACTTGCGATGAGGCTTCCTGGGGTCCTCAACTCTGCACTCTGACTATGGGCTTGGATTATCCATTCACCCTTGTGTATTGTGAACTTAATTGGATTAAAGTTCAAACTCTCCATGGCGATACGATGCTCAGTAATTAACTATTTGGTGAGAAGCTGATAATCATTAATTTGAGCTCCGTTATAGTTCAAAAATCCATATTATATTATCCGTAATTGTTAACGATAATTTTAAAATGTTCTTTATCATCACCGATATTTTTCGCACATGTTTACGTTTACGTTTAATGTTATTTCACTTAGTCATTATAACACTTTTAATTACATGCTAAAATCTCTTCTCGGTAGAGAATTATAACCTTTATATTAATACTTCATTAATGTCTATAAAGTCCTTCCAATTTTCAGGAAATACACACCATTTTCTCTTACTGTCTATGCTTTACTCAAAGTTCGATTCTCATGTAGAATAACCGACACTAGATAATTTATGTGTCCCATTCCGTCTTAACGATATTTCCAATGGTACGCGGTACGTTATGGTTCAGGTAGAAAGTCCCATCAATATTTATTTCGCGTTAATTTACAGGGTGTTTCAATTTCTTTGACTAACGTTTCGATACGTGCTTGTGTATACTTGGCAAGATTTCATGATTTCCAATTATTTATCTATACTGGCTTACTATACTATTTGATCTCAACTGTGTTTAAAATATTGACAATATTATTCTTCATAAGTGCATTAGTTTGAACTTTTGAAAATTACTGATTTTGACTTTTGCTTTGGAATAAATCCATGGAAACTCTTTTACTGTACCACGTGTTCTAGTCTGATAACTATGATTTATCTCCGGAATACTTTCTCCTTCATCTTCTGTTGATTCAAGTTGATTTCTATCTTCTAGTGTTTTGGTTTTCTAGGGTCTTTTTTTGATCTTTCTCATGGGTTTTTTCCTTTATTTCCTCTTGAGTTCCTGCTTGCAATTGTTCTTTCGTCCTGAGTTCTATTCTTCTAATCCTTTCTCCTTCTCATATTATAACTATTCTCTTTAAGTTCCTTACACTCAGTGGAAAATTTCTACTTATATTTCTGATTTCCATGAATTGGCGGAATTCTTTCTCTTGTATACCACTTTCTTTTCCTTTTGATATCTTTCAACAAATTATTCTCTTGAAAAGTTTGGTTCGCTTTTCCGTGGCATACTACCGTATTGTTAAGAGTTGGATTCCCCTAGGTGGAAATAATCCTTTCCTATATACAGGACGCTCTGGGTTTAACGTTACTCATCCTTTTATTTCTAAAATAATTTCCTGCCTATTTTCTAGTTGCGGAATTTTCTTCTCTCTGATTAACTTTCAGCCCAAATCATGTGTTCAATCCTGTTTTCAAATTGTGGGATTTCTGAATTTAAAAACGATGACTTCTTAAAATTCGTTTTTTCCTTTAGACTTGGCTACGGTTATGATGATTTTATATATTTAACTACTTCCTTATTTTCTTCGGTATTTTCTTTCAAATCTCATTACCATAATACGTTTTTCGATGTTGAAAATTCATTATTGGCTATTTTCTTTAATTCTAAATTTTTTCCGGATTCTCCTTGCTTTTAACTATGCATATATTCAATAATCTGGCGGCAAATTCTTGTCCTTGGACGAATAAAATTCAACCTTTTGATTTTCGTCTACTGCAAAAGTACTTTCTTTGGCGACTATCATTCCGAGGTTCTTGGCATTTCCAACGTCCTGGAGGGTGAATATCTCTCTTGGGTGATTCATATCTACCTTTTAGACTGTCTTTCAACGATTTCCTATGGCTACAACGATCTTCTTCCCTAAATTCCTTGATGCGTTAGCTTCGGAATCCGATACTTCCTGTATATGGTTTGCTACCCCCCTGAATATTTTCATTATCAAAAACTTTCATACCTATCCGTATATCTTTTCCATTTCCGAACATAATTTCCTTCATTCCCGCTGTGGTACTGCATTGGCAATTTTCGTTCCATCTCTCTGTTTCGTTAGGCAAGAAATGTTCGTTCTTTGACGAATAAATTTCTACTTAGACTGTCACTTTCGGTGGCGTACTATTCATGATGGTCGTTCTCAGATCGGGTTTTCCATTGTTCTGGTTGAAAAGTGTCATTCTTGAATGATCTGGCTCTTTCACTACGACTATACTTTGAACTTTTCCGGCTGTCTCGCTTGACTATCCTTCCTAGTGTTACAGGGGGTTTCGGTTTTGTTAATACCTTTGCTGATTTTCATGGATTTTTCAATTTCCACTTTTGGCAATTTTCTATCTTCACGATTTTTCTGTTTAATGAATGATGTCACTGTCAAATCATCAATCATATTTGGCTTGTTTAATCGATAACCTCTGTTATCTTCTTTCCTAAACGATTTTCCATACTTTTCCGTTGAATCGACTTCTTCGAAACCTAGTGTCTCAAACACTTCACTATTTTTAGACATTTCCATTTGATTCGAAACCGGCTGGACTCATTTCATGGCGTGAAAATCCATTTTTGATTACTCGGCAATTCGTTTTGGGCTGCACTCCCTTGAAATTTAGCTTTTCGTCAAAAGTTAATTCAATCCACTGTTTTATCATTTTGGTCATGTCTTCAAACCTTTTCCCATTTCTTCCAAACTTTTGAGCCAATTACCATGTTCGTTATCTAAATTAATACCGTTATTCTGTTCCTCCCTTCACCGTAGGTTGGTACATTCTTTTCTTGCTTCTTCCTATTTAATTCCTGTTATATCCCGACATTTTCATACTTTCTCGGACTATTTCCATTCGCGTAACTTATTCCTGTTTGTCTTCTGTCAATTACTCTCCCAAAATTCTGATATCGGTTTCTATTTGATTGATTGATAAATCTACGTCCTTGTTCGTTCATTTTTTCCGGTTCGAAATTTATTTTCATTGGAATAGTTAGAAACCTTTTCTTGGTTTCTTTATTTTTCCCAAAATTTTCTAAATCTTTCCCTTAGCATAGTCGGAAAACCATGGTCCTGATTCATAATATCTCATTTCAGCTATTTCTATTTGGACATCTATAGAGGGTGACCAAATTCTTCCAAATATTAACATACACAATTTTTCTTCTTACAATTTGATTCTTCCTGACCCTTACGATTGCAATTGTACACACTATTTTATTCGTTTGAAACTCTAAAATTCATATGGTTTGATGTTAGTGTCTCAATTAATTCTTCTTTTCTGCTAATTTGATGGCTCTTTTTAAACTGACAGGACTGGCAGATAAAACTTTCCTTACAGGATCTATCAATCAATACAAAATTGCACAAGCTATCTTGTTCAAATTTTTTGCTTTAATCATCATCAACCCTAGATTCCAAATTTTCGTAATTTCCTGCGGATGCTCTAATCTTATGGAAAAATTTCTAACTGATTCACTATTTTTCTGATAACAATTCAAAAATTCTTTTCTTCTTCTCCAGGTAATTTCAATCTGCTAAACTGCTGCAATAATTCCTTTTAAATTCTGGCCAATTTATTGTATTTTTAATTTATCATCTGTATCTATAAATAATCTGGCGATTCCTGTCAATTTTAATCTAACTATGGAACTTATTTGACTGTCTGTCCATCTTCTACCTCTCCAAATACTCAATTTCACTAATAAAATCTTTGATATCAGTAGTACCATTAAAAGAAGGTAAATTATCCACACTGATAATAATGGTAGGTTCATAGTTAATCCCACCAGTCCACGGCACTGTTGTCGGGTTTCAGATTTAACAATTTTAATAAAATCCCATTGAATAAAAAAAATTTCACTTTCCTTTTCCCGAATACTTTCTGAGATCAGCCTTGTATAAACGATATATGTTTTGATTTTCCCACTCGTCAAACTCTGTACTGATATTACTTTCTAAATGTTTTTCGTATTTTTTTTCAATTTTCAATACTTTTCTGACCTTATTCGTTACCAAAAGTTTATCTTTTGTGAATATTTCTACAATTTAATTCCTTTTAGCATTCCACAAACAATATTAAAAGTTATTCTATATTTGCAATTATTTTTCCAAATGACTTTCCAATATGACAACTTTAGTGCAAACTGCAATATATGCCACTTCTAACTCACAAATTCTGATAAGATTTTTACGAGAAAAACAATTTTTTACTATATTTTCATTCTTATTTGCATCAGTAATTTTGAGTTTGACATCTTTTGCACAAATCAACATATAAACGTTATTTCCTTAAATACACCCACACCTGACACCATTGATGTAAGACGTACAGGGTGTTCTTATTGAAAAGACCACACCTCCACCTTTTGTTATAACATACTGAGTGTTATCAGTCTATTGACCAATAACGGAACAATTTCCCAGAGCGGCTTGAGATCTTGTTTCTCCCAGTATGAAATGAAGCGAGAACTTAATTTGACAGTACAAAGACCAATCTCAAATCGTTTCGAAAAGAATAATACAATTAAGACTTGTAATAATATATATATATATATGTATTTTGAAAAATATAAAAACAACTATTGATACCACCTGGTATAAATTTACTGAAGAAAAAATGTATAGAAAGTCAAAATGAGATTGAATAAACAATAATTTAAAATGAGAAACAATATGAGCTGACAATTTAAATAACTGTTCTCAGTTATTTTAAACAATTGATAAAATTTTACTTTTGTTGAATAATTTCTTTACTATGAAATTAATAATGGAATATTTTCTTATAACACTATACATATATACCTTGCAAATAAACAGTTTGATTTCTTACCCTCCACTGAAGAGCCACTGATTTAATTATTCCGTTTTATTACGAATTATATTACGCTTTCACTTGGTGCAATATGATTATTTAGCTTCTTGATAAATATTAATTCCATTCATTTAGTTATTACTGCGATGATTTCTGATGCGTTACTATTTCACTATGATTTCTGCATATAGTTGATTAATTTGCTACTTCCGATAAACTGTACGGAGTCTACGCTTATTTCGCGTAGGAAGATGAGACTTCATCTTCTCTATGAAATTAAACTTTACTTTTATTTGCTTCATAATGAAGCTGAATTTCTATGTACTGACTGACTAGATCGGACTGGATTCTGAATGAAGAACGAGCAGAGAATCAGAGAGTTCTAGTATGGAAGAATCTATATATATAGCGTTGATATTCAAACAGTGCCGCCGCACTCAATCAAATATATTTAATGAGTCGGCAAGTTGCCTCGTTTGAGTTGACACGCCATGATATATCACCAAAGCCTATTATTGCTTCTAAGAGACCGCGGTCATTCATCTGTCAGCGTACTGTAGTTATGGGTTCTGAACATGGGTTGGAATTTCGATAGAGGTGCCGACACAATTAATGAGGAAGTATTCGACTTTATGAGTTGTCATATAAATTTTACTATTAATGCGACCGTTTTTATTTCAACGAAAATTGATTTATTTTATTGGCCTTCTTCAGTTCAGTTTACATATGGCTATATTTAAAATACTTGATAAAGTGCTCACAACACTAATTCAATTTGATAAGTCGGGCATGGTACCAAAAATCACTATAAACTCGAACTGTAATTTGTCAATGAATAGTTAAAAATGTGACAGCGAAGTGACAAAAATTATTGAAATCAAATTTGGCTATACTGATTAGGCAGTTTGATAATGCTTGGTTCTGAAGAGTCTGTCGGGTATACTGCGTATAAAGTTTGATGAAAATAACTGCAGTTGCAAATAACTTATGACAAAACTAACCATGTTTTGAAGAATTTCAACAATCTGTATCTCGAAAACAATCCTTTTCGATGAACATTTCATAGGAAAAAAGTAGTTTATTTTGACGGAACCTACCACATACTTGTTTTGTAATGTTCTCAGCAACTTCACTTAGCGCCTAGGGCTAAGTAACATGCATCGATATAGAAAATTGTAAATATCTCGAAAACGACCACCTCAGCGTTGTTGAGGAAGTGTACTTTTACTTGGAAAAGGTGTGGATTAAGATTTTTTCATGAAAAATACCAAAAGTTTACTGTCAAAAATGTTAGGCAGTTTGAAATAAATAATGACAGCGTACGCAGCGCCCTCTAGATGTTACTGAAATTAATACGAAATTATGATTTCCCACGTCAAAAAACCCTGGGTACCAAATTTCGTGCAAATAACTTATTTTTTGCAAAGTTATTTTAAAAAGCGAACAAAAATTCAATTTTAACACTTTGTATCTCCGAAACGAAGCATTTCGACCAAGTTTATATGACTTTTTCTTAAATTGTCTCAGGAATACGTCCTTGAATATTTCAACGTACTTATGTTACACCCTGTATATATATTATTACATAAACTTTCGAACCGATGGTATTTTTTGGGTTCTGTGGATCATGATCGGCGAAGGTATATCAAAGTTTTTTCAAGTATTTCGAAATCTACCTAACAGATATCATTCGAACTCAAACACAATATTGAACAGTTACAAGTTAGGAATATACGCCTATTCACGTCGCAAATAAGTGTTGCTCTCCACTCTTACATCCCTCCTAATGGCTCAAAAGAGAAACGTAAACGTCTACATTTCTAAACCGCTCTACAACATAAATCGTATCCAATTTCACCCCCACCCTCGCACGACGACCGTCTCCATCAATTAAAAACCCCGCGACGATCAATCAGAATCGAAATCGCACATTCACGTTCTCGTACGGGAACTGTCACATGAAATTTTGGCGCTATTTCCCGTCGACCAATCAGGCGGTTCGTAGTAAATGCGCGCGCACCGGCACTACGTCACACCGTAGATCAATAACCGGGACAGCAAAAGCAAGTTGGCGCCGACCACCAAAACGTTGATTTAGTTTTATGTGTGATAAAAATGGCAATGGCTGCTTTTTCACCCGAAAGGTAAATGAAATGCTTGTTGATTTTTCTTTTGTGAGATTGTGACGTAGAGGGTTTTGAGAAAAGACGCCATTTTGGCGTGGTAA